>JAWQFJ010001792.1:97500-112500 GCA_034096865.1 Theodoxus fluviatilis | reverse complement strand
CAAGGGATATTGATATTTCACTTGCTTTTCCTCCAACCTGCCACAAGTGATTTTGTAGCCAATGACCTCATATAGCCTACAACGGTTGACTGGCTGTAAAACCTAATTCATTCATGCATTCATCAGCATTCAGCAACCTCCTAGCTATAAACAATTTCAATCCTTGCCACAAGATGTATAGCTCTGGGAGACACTCCCTGGCCACGCCGGAATCCAAATATCGATCGCCCTACACACAAAAAACAACATGTAAAGTTAGATCCTCTAGTTTTACTTCAATATTTCATACATCACAATAACAAAATAAAACACAAGGCAAAATTTACGTTTCTGTGTGATAAATACTCACCAATAAGTTCAGAGCAACTAATGACAACACGTACCATAACTTCTTCTCAGTTGTCAAACATATAAGTCACAGCCTAACTGAAATCCTTTTATGCTCTACAATATATGCTTGTGTATCATGGCCATGTGAAGGATTAAAATATGTAGACCTTGAAACAAGTACATAATCTTGGACGGATGAAAACTTTCAATATCACAGACATCTTTAGAATACAGAGAAAACAGAAGCAAAAGTGTCACAAAGAAAGGAAATGAACCTGAAAACACTAAAGGTCTCTACATTTATGTCACTCTTTCACTAGCGATATGCTATGCTGCAGTAACTCAGTTCAAGAATCAATGTTCTGACACAAAGTCTAAAAAAAGTAAGAATCACTGTACATGGGTGGTATGCATTGAAAACCCTCAGAGTACTTTAAGAAAATAGTTTGAATTGGACTTGTTAGGGACCTCTACACTGAAGTTTTGTCCTGTGAGACCAGTCTCACACGTCTGTAAGGATCAATCCAAATATGAGAGCTGAGGAAGGGATGGCAGTGAGTGCAAGCATCTTTGTAGACGCAAGCTTCAGTGAGGGTGTCATGGTGCTAGATTATAGCCAAGAGGCTTCCACCACTGTCTGTAGGGGAAAGTGCTTTTTTGTACTTCCTCTGCCTCAAGGCAAGTGGGGAGAACAAGACTGCTGTACTAATTCTGCAGTTAACTATCACAGAAAAGATCAATTAAAAAGGAGTAAAATGTTAAAAGGGTAGAAAAGAATTAAGCAGTTTTTGGAAAATCAGAATTCATGGTAAGAATGTATATTTTCACAGTAAAAATTTGGGGGGAAAGGTTCCTTTCCAGAATTTCACTAATTTGATTATCAATTATCAGACTGCTTCCTTACCTGAATTATTGCAGCAGACTAACATCTTAATAGTTACACAATAAAAACACAATAATCTAAACCAATAAAATATCACAGAAGTTCACGACATCATAAGAATGTTTCTTCTTATCATTCATGACATCAACTCAATAGATGTTTGAACAGGACAATGTTCAAAGAAAATTCCAAGATTATTACCACAGTTTAGAACAGCTATGTCACAAAGGGTGCAGTAGATGGTAAGAAATAACACCAAATTTATGTCTGTAATTCTTTCAGATAATTATGCCCTCAATTTATCAGTCACATAATGTCACATTCCCAAACAGTTAACAATGGTCCCACAGAGATCATTTTGCTAAGCACAGAGATCTGCAGAAAATATTATAAAAATCCACATTCATCACAATCTCAGATTTCAGTTAAAAATATGCATGGGTCAAACATGAACACACTACAGGTTCATGGATGGTCATTCAGATTGCACATTATGCAGATTTCAAATGTGAGGTAACTGTTACGGTTTTCAGTTGACCTTCTGAATGGCTGACTTCTACAAAGTCTCCAAGCACAGAGCTCAAAATATGTTCATTCAGTACACATGGAGGGATATATGATCAGTGTATAAAGTTGTACAAATGCAAATTATCATCTCGCTCCAGAAGAAAATGTGTCTGTAGATATAGTTATCAAGCATTTCTAAATTATCTTCACAAAGTCATCTTTTCCCAGGAGAGATTAACTGTGACTATCACAAAAAGTGTAGTTTTCATAACTACATAACATGACACGGTAAGTTCAAAGGGAATTTCCAGACCTGCTGTTTCATCAACAAAAAAGTTGAGAAAAAAAATTAATTTAAGTATCCTGGAGGAAATACAACACAAAACATAAAAAATACCTCCTTCTACCCATCAAACAAAAGCAGGATGGTGCTATAGTGGTCTAAGTCAAAGAAAATACTGTAAACAGATCTTCCTCCAGCAGCACACCACAGAGCATTGCATTCCCTGTGTGAGATGACAACATCTCTGTACCCAACACCGCTGCCTGTGTGTCAAAGAGCCGCTCACTGGAAGGAGTAGCTGGGGTTGGGGGTGGCACCACACCAGGTGCCGACGAACTTGAGCACGTCCTGCAACTCAGGGCTGTGGGACACCTGGGGAGGGAGGAATGAATGAATGAATGAATGAATGAATAAAAGAAGGGAGTAAAGAAGGAAGTTATGGTCTATCAGCCTTAGTAGGCCATTGACTATGAAAAAAATGGATCAGGTGAGAGTAAGAACAAGTTATGGTTTGATTTCCCTGGTTATTCCCCATGTAGAAGCTGCATAAGGAGACACTGTGGGTCTATGTTTGTCCCCATCCCACAGGAGTTGAGAGAGAATATAAAGGAAAAACTTTGCAGAAGGAGAAAGCTGAAAATGTTTGCAACCACTTTCTTCCTCATTCTGAGGAGAAATTGAGGAAGGGTATGAAGAAAAAAAAGAAAGAAACCCTGCTTGATACATGTGGATATTGACAGAGAAGCTAATAAAATAACACTTCTTTCAACATTCAAAAGCAGATTGGAAGAAAAAGAGTGACATAATATTGGACACTAATACATTGGGTAAGAGTACAGCTTGAGCACAAGAGAAGGTGAATGGGACTAGAGGTCCTCCAAGATATGTTTTCCTTAATAATTATGTACTTTACAATGGAGGCAGGCTGACAGTACACACATGCACACGCACGCACACACACACACACACACACACACGCATGCATGCACACACACACACACACACACACACACAAACACAAATGCACACACACACACACAAACACAAATGCATGCACACACACACACAAACACAAATGCACACACACACACACACACACACACAAACACAAATGCATGCACACACACACACACACACACACACAATCACTCACACACACACACACATATTCATACACACACACTCACACTCACACACATACACACACACACACACACACACACACACACACACACACTCTCACACACACACACTCACATATACACACACACAAACACACACGCACACACACACACTCTCACACACACACTCTCACACACACACTCTCACACACACACTCTCACAGACACACACACTCTCACACACACACTCTCTCTCTCTCTCTCTCTCACACACACACACGCTCTCACACACACACACATGTGCACACGCACGCATGCATGCATGCATGCACACACACACACATGTGCGCACACATGCACGCACACACACACACTTCATGCCGTGACCTACAGCCTCCGCACTTCTTTGTCCACAGCAAGGCTGCAGGCTGCTGACCAGTGCCTACCTTGGTGGCCATGAGGAACTTGTTCCAGTCGTCCTTGTTGGCCATTTTGCCTGGAGTCTTGAAGGACACCTCACTGCCCAGCACCGGGTAGCCTGCACCAACAAACAACAAAAACATGAAGTCAGAAGAAAAACATATCCAAGGTCTACTTAAACACAATTTAGGTATCATAAGAATGAAAGCCAAAATTATGAGGGATTTTTTCTTGTGTGCAAGGTTTCCATAGTTACTGTGCAAGAATCATTGACAAAAAGTACACTTTTATGTCATTCTTTTTTAACATGTAAACAAAACAGCCCTCACAATGTAAACAAATGTCTGAAAAGAAACAGCATAAACGTTTTCTGAAATTTATATTAAACGATTTAAAGGCTGCACTTTCACATCCCTGAAAAGATAGCTGTCACATCATCTCAAGAAAAAGCTGATCAAATCATGTAAGCAGGTACATCTTTGTGACTGCACCAATGACAAATACTTTCACTTCCTTCTCACTCAACTTGTCTGAGGAGTAGCAATCAGGAGAAATGCAAAACACCCCCTTCACTCCAAATTCCACTCCTGGCAGTCAAATAGTCAATCCTCCAAAAACACAAACTGACAGATACTATCCATCTTTAATACCACCTGCCACAAATATTTATTCTAGAACTGCAGGATGACTTAAACTCTGGCAAATGCAACCACTTACCCTCGTTCACTTCAGGTCACCCTATGGAGTTATTTTACAAAAAACTAACGAATTAATGAACCGAGGGAAGAACATAACCTCCTCGGTGGAGGTAACAGTGCCATTCACCTGTGATGACGCAGGGGAGGGAGATGGTGCCGTTGGCCATGAGGGAGGCTTCGTACACGCCACGTTCGTCCCTGCGCAGGCTCTGCTCCACCTTCTGGTCCATGGACACTGCCAGCACCCACTCCTTCAGGTCCTCGTGCTGCTGGGTCTGGGTAGACAGGAGAAACTTAGATTGCCTCAGGGACAGGCTGACCACCTCAAGAGCAGGCTGACCATCACCTCAGGGACAGGCTGACCATCATCTCAAGGACAGGCTGACCATCACCTCTGGGAAAGGTAGACTATCACCTCAGGGACAGGCTGACCATCACCTCAGGGACAGGCAGACTATCATCTCAAGGACAGGCTGCCCATCACCTCTGGGAAAGGTACACCATCACCTCAGGGACAGGCAGACTATCATCTCAAGGACAGGCTGCCCATCACCTCTGGGAAAGGTAGACTATCACCTCAGGGAAAGGTAGACCATCACCTCAGGGACAGGCAGACTTATCATCTCAAGGACAGGTCGACCATCACCTCAGGGTCAGGTAGACCATTACCTCAGGGACAGGCTGACCATCACCTCAGGGACAGGTAGACCATCACCTCTGGGACAGGTAGACCATCACCTCAGGGACAGGCTGACTATCACTTTAGGGACAGGCAGACCCCATCAAGGACAGGCTGACCATCACCTCAGGGACAGGTCGACCATCACCTCTGGGACAGGTCAACCATCACCTCAGGGAAAGGCTGACCATCACCTCAGGGACAGGCTGACCATCACCTCAGGGAAAGGCTGACCATCACCTTAGGGTCAGTTAGACCATCACCTCAGGGACAGGCAGGCAGACCATCACCTCAGGGACAGATAGACCATCACCTCAGGGTCAGGTAGACCATCACCTCACAGACAGTCTGACCATCACCTCAGGGACAGGCTGACCATCACCTCAGCGACAGGTAACACAGAAGGAGGCTGTCAGTGAGATGCAGATATTTAGTTTTTATAACTCATTAAGCTGAAAGGTCCTTGAATGAGAAGGAAAATCTCTGTACATGGACTACAACTACTTTCCGTGCATTTAATTACATTAATGAAAGTGAGATGTTGGAGAGGAGAGAGAGAGAGAGAGAGAGAGAGAGAGAGAGAGAGAGAGAGAGAGAGAGAGAGAGAGAGAGAGAGAGAGAGAGAGGTTGACTTATAAAATCAGTCCATATCACCACAAGAAAAAAAAAGTAAAGGAAAGAAAGAGGCAGACAGAGAGGGTTTGCAATGCTCCACTCCATTAAATAACACAAAACAAAATATGCTTATGAGATTATCTGTCAATCTTTCCTCCTTCACCAAATCCAAGATCCTGGTGTAAGAAAGCATGTGATTTTATCTGATTCCCCCAAATCCTCAAGACGGAGCCTTGTCAAGGGTGACAGAGTGAAGGAGGGCAGACTCACTGTGAGGTAGGGTTTTTCAGGAAGGGGGATTTCAAATGGAATGTCCGTCTCCTGGAAGTCACTGTGATCCAGCATGTCCAGAGAGCCCTCCTCTATGGCCTGCATTGGACATTTGAACTTCAAAAGCCAGACGCCTCAGTGAACAGTACACGGTTCACAGTGCGGGCACTGGTATAAAGAACACCCAATGCAATATGGACAACACTCAAGTTGCAAGTCAGGGTACACTATACCATATAGTTATACAGAGCAGTATGTGAACATAGCATAAGATATTCAATGCAAAGTACCCTGATATTTCATTGTCTTGCTCTTCTTTTTTTAATAAAGATCTTACCAGATTTCAATATGTACTAGTTGCTCTGACTGGCCATTAAATATCATTCATCAAGGGTAAAGACAATCCACTGAAGGCAAACACATGAATGTTGCTAAATACAACATCTGGGAAGTGTCCAATCACTGGAACAAGTCTGAGATATCCCATTTATGATCTTTGACCAATTCAATTGAAAAGGGAGGATGAAAGTGCAAAATAAACCAGATAAGAATCTGGTATGATTTACATAACGATTGAAGCAAGATGGCCTTGCAGAGCATAAATTTACAATCACATTCCTAGAATTTAATTGTAAAAAGACAGCTCACCTCTGTGACATCCAGATAGCGATTCAAGAAGACAAATGCCATGTTGTCCCAGCCAACATTCTGCCAAGAGATCAAAGACTGAAAACATCCGACAGTAAAGATTCACAACTTTTCCGGTACCTTATCAATCAGTCTCAAAGTTAAACAAAAACAAGAAGGGCAAAACCCATATGACTCACATGCTTGACCTTGACCTTCAGGTGACCTTCAAGGTCAAGGTCAAACAACTAAACCTACCAATGACATCATACACTAAGAAATGCTTTACACATTTTTCCTACCAAAATACATGTGACCTTGACCCAAGGTCAAGGTCATCCAAGGTCATGCAACACAAAGCTGTTAATTCAAGACATAGGAAGCACAATGGTGCTTATTGGCACTTTCTACCATGAGATATGGTCACTTTTAGTGGTTCACTACCCCATTTTGGTCACATTTCATAAGGGTCAAAGTGACCTTGACCTTGATGATATGTGACCAAATGTGTCTCCTGATGAAAGTATAACATGTTCCCCACATAATTATTAAGTTTGACACAGTTATCTTCCATAGTTCAGGGTCAGGGTCACTTCAAAATATGTATACAATCCAACTTTGAAGAGCTCCTGTGACCTTGACCTTGAATCAAGGTCAACCAAACTGGTATCAAAAGATAGGGCTTACTTTGCCCTATATACCATATATAGGTCAGGTATCCAATCTCAAAAACTTCAGAGAAAATTGAGAAAATGTGAAAAATGACTGTTTTTTTAGACAACATTTATGGCTCCTGTGACCTTGACCTTGAAGCAAGGACAAGTCACTATGTATGTTTTTTGAGGCCTTGTCATCATACACCATCATGCCACATTTGGTATTGATAGACTTAATAGTCTCCAAGAAAAATCCAACGTTAAAGTTTTTGGACGCCCGGACGCCCGGACGGACGAAAAGGGTGAGTACATAGACTCACTTTTGCTTCGCATGTGAGTCAAAAAAAGACATGCAAAATATACCAACAATCAAGCTCTTGACAGCAGCATTGTGTTACAGCAGTAAGATGCCAAGTGGCTTGGCTCAGTCAGCAGCCAAGCCAAATACTACTACACAGGAGCTCGGGGAACAGCCCCTGGTAGTGACAGCCTAATACACATACTGGCGCTGCTCTGTGGAAACCAGGGGTGAAAATTCTTGCAGAATATTTTAATTGAAAAGTTGACACAACAAAAGTTATCATCATCATCATCATCATCATCATCATCATCATCATCATCATCATCATCAGAACAGGCCTTCGTTTTTACACTCCTTCATGCAAGCAATTCTGTTTGCATCATCAGGCAAATAACTCTTTTTCAGGTACTGTACATGTACAGCTTTTGTCAAGAGCCACACATTTTTAACTTTCTTTGGAGACACTGTACTCATCACCAACTCCTGAACATACACTCTCTGCCAAGGTTTCATTAAGAATTTCTACAAGGAAAAGGAGGAGAACCAAGAAACAAATGGAAAAAGGGGAGTGTTGAAAATAAGAGGAGGAGAAAAGCAGAGAAAAGAGAGAGGGAGAAGAATGAATCATATGTAATGAAGAAGAAGCAGAAGATAAACAAGAGCACAGAGCAAACAGGAATCTCTGAATAAACACTAAACAATACAAGTTATCAACATCTCAACAAATTCTAACACTGACAACACTGCATCTACCATGTTCCATTCATTTATCACCTGTCATAGCAAAAAGATGCTGGGCTTACTCACCCTACAGGCCAGGCCAGCCTCGTAGAAGGCTTTGTCTGCTGGGACGATGTCTGTGTGGCGCAGCAGTGACACCGCCAGCTTAGCGGCCACCAACTCCAGGGACTTCTGGCTGAGGGACGCGGAGCGGGTGGCGTAGTAGTGGGCAATGAGCATCATGGTCTCGAACTCGGCTCTCTGGGCTGCAGTTACCTCCTGGCTGTGTGACTTGAGGTTCTCCACCTTCCAACACACCATCAGGCGGGAGGGATACAGTCACTGGGGCACAGTGAGGTTAAAATACGGCAGTGAACTGTGGATGGATAGATGATGTTTTATTGCCTGTCCGCCTTTGTAGGCTATGTAAGGCCACTCACTGATCATGAAAATCCATGAGAGCTGGTTAGAGTAAGAGCTGGTCAAGTCACGATTTCCCTACTTATTTGCCGCAAATGAGTTGAGTAGGGAGATGCTGTGGGTCAATTCTTACCCCTAACCCATGGGGAAGAGTAGAGGATCATGAAGGTTACGTTGGTGCATACAAGTGAGAGGTGAAGTAATCATGCTGTCTCTGCTGAGGAAATGCAGGTTACCAGTGTGTGTGAAGTATATTCTGACAAACCTCTCTAGATAACCAAGAGGTTATTATCCCTTAGTTGCCCAATAAAAACATTTTGGTCATGCAAACTGTATAGCATGAAGCCAACACAATGTTTTTGACTTGTTTACACTTCAGGTAAAGTGCAGAAGATGCAAATCAACTACTGCAATTTACATAACACTGACGCAGGATTCACAAGGAGTGATCTACGTGTATGGGAAACCTGTCATAAAAATATCACAGATCAATGTGCACCACAGGTCAGAGGACAGCAGATGTCAGGGGTCTGCAGAGGTCAGAGAGCATGAAAGGAGCCTTACCAGATCATAGAACATGTCCCGGAGGTCTGCCCACACTCTGAAGGCTTCTGGCTTGTTCATTTCCTGCATGCTCACGACATCAGCAAAGACCCTCTTGTAGATGTTGAAGTTCTGAAAAGCAATATCAATTCATTACTCAAATGATGAATGACAAAAATCATGCTTGACTCCAATATGAGATATTAAAAGCAAATTTTTTTGAGATGGGAGAAATATGGATTCTTTCTTGCTATGAAGTCTAGTTAATTTTAGCACCTGCTAGCGGTCTCAGAGTGTGGAAAACATATGCCGGCTTGCAGCTGTGGTGCAGTGTCCGCCTACAATCTAAGCAATGACATTTCTCTTTGTGTTCATAATTCCAAAACTAGATAACAACAGGTAACCTCCTAAACTTGAGGCATTGTTCCTTGGGTGAAACCCTCACCATGCACCAAATTTAATCTGAATCCGTTTGAACTTTTAAAATGATTTTGCCAAATAACAAACTATGGAACAAACAAATGAACATCTGACTGAAAAACATCCTTGGTGGAGATTTTCAATCAACCAACCAACCAATCAACCAATCGATCAATCAATCAACCAACCAACCAATCAACCGATCGATCAATCAATCAATCAATCAATCAACCAATCAATCAATCTCTTCGCCAACCTTACCTGCACATTGCCAGGAGTGCCATATTTGGCATAGAGGTCCAGTGCCGCCACACTCTTCCCAGCCTTGATGAGGTTGGTGGCGTACAGGGCAACATATTTGTGTAGGACTTTGGGATTCTGTAATGCAGAAAATGGAAACGATTTGTGCAGGGCAACATATTTGTGTAGGGCTTTGGGATTCTGTAATACAGAAAATGGCAATATTTTGTGCAGGGCAACATATTTATGTAGTATGGGATTCTGTAATGCAGAAAATGGCAATATTTTGTGCAGGGCAACATATTTATGTAGTATGGGATTCTGTAATGCAGAAAATGGCAATATTTTGTGCAGGGCAACATATTTGTGTAGGACTTTGGGATTCTGTAATACAGAAAATGGCAACGATTTGTGCAGGGCAACATATTTGTGTAGGACTTTGGGATTCTGTAATGCAGAAAATGGCAATGATTGTACAGGGCAACATATTTGTGTAGGACTTTGGGATTCTGTAATGCAGAAAATGGCAACAATTACCAGACACAGTGATACCTTACTACAAAATGCCTCTCCATTTTTTCTTCCATCTAGGGTCACTCAAAAGCTGGAGCATACCTGACTGAATTTTACACATACCCCTAACCCATCCACCTCTTTTTCCCCAACCCACCCACCCATCCCATCCCCTCCCCCCCAAAAATGAACACCTACACAATACAGGCAAAAGGACAGAAGAAATAAACTAAGTTCAGACTTTGTCTTCTATGGTCCCTTCGGAAAAAAAGAAAGAAAAAGAAGAAGACAAAAGTCAAAGGAGAAAAATAAACAAAAGACAGAGAACAAAAAGGAATAAAACCCCACATTATAAAAATGTTAGTAAAGTATTTTTCATATTGAAACTTGAATCATTTATCTATCCAAGATTTTTTTCCCTAGTCACTGCAATAACTGTGTTACTTCATACACTATCTGCAATAAACACACACAAATTCACACACAAACTGGCATGAGACTTTGAGCAAACACATTAAATGCTACTCCATTTCAAGGCTGAATGAACTAAACTTAGGTGGATCCAATGCTAGTCTATCTATCCCTACTGCCACAAAACTTCACACAACCAGGTGCATGAACAAACTTGTTAGAGACACACCCAAACTCATTATTCCTTCAAACCTGAAACACAGTGAACAGATGAATGTTGCCTCAAAACTATGCAATGCCACTCACTTGTGGTTTAGACTCAATTTCATGGGTTACAGGATTGAACTCCCAACTCTCTCTCAACTGTGAATCATTGGAAGTCCATTTGTACAACAGAGCTTTCCAGGACACATTCACAAGAACAATCACAGTACAGCAGGGCTCTCCAGGACACATTCACAAGAACAATCACAGTACAACAGGGCTCTCCAGGACACATTCACAAGAACAATCACAGTACAACAGTGTTTTCCAGGACACATTCACAAGAACAATCACAGTACAACTCTGCTCTCGTGGACACATACTCAAGAACAATCACAGTACAACTCTGCTCTCCAGGATATATTCACAAGAACAATCACAGTACAACAGTGTTTTCCAGGACACATTCACAGGAACCATCACAGTACAACGGAGCATTCCAGGACACATTCACAAGAACAATCACAGTACAACAGGGCTCTCCATGACACATTCACAAGAACAATCACAGTACAACTCTGCTCTCCAGGATATATTCACAAGAACAATCACAATACAACAGTGTTTTCCAGGACACATTCACAGGAATAATCACAGTACAAGTGTTCTCCAGGACACATTCATGAGAACAATCACAGTACAACAGTGCACTCCAGGATATATTCACAAGAACAGTCACAGTACAACAGTGCTCTACTTGACACATTCACAGGAACAATCACGGTACAACAGTGCTCTACCTGACACATTCACAAGAACAATCACAGTACAACAGTGCTCTACTTGACACATTCACAAGAACAATCACAGTACAACAGTGCTCTACTTGACACATTCACAGGAACAATCATGGTACAACAGTGCTCTCCAGGATATATTCACAAGAACAGTCACAGTACAACTGTTTTCTCCAGACACATTCACAAGAACAATCACAGTACCACAGTACTCTCCAAGAAACATACACAAGAACAATCACGTGTTTTGTTAAGTTAAAATTTCCCAACATAAACCTGAATTAAAGTGCAGGCTAACCGACCAATATCCCAGCCCAAAGAATCACCCCTTCCACTCAAGGTCAAACAACACCACAGAACAAACCAACAAGGAAGAGGGTCAGTGCTGAGATGCGTTTCAGAGTGGGGCCCATTGATAACTGAAGAGCCTGATGGTGAGAGATGTTGTGTATAGAAGAGAGATTCTGAGTCCAAACACATAGCAGCAAAGTCCCAATGTCAAACTGGTCTGACCTCACGTGCATTTTGTGTTATTGTGGTTGGGTGATAAGACAGCTGACTAAAAAATTTCGCAGTTCAAACTGTGACAATATAACAATTGATTTCATGGTTTGATGGAATACTGTTCTTCCTTGGGTATTTGTTGGAGAACTTTGGACTGATGACAAAATCAGTCTTCATACCACCAAGCAGCTAATTCATCAATAACATTGGGTGAGTTCTTTTGGTACATCACCACACTGCTGACAAATTTTAATACACTAATGAAAAACTCATCACATCCTAAGAATTCCCAACTGTGTGTTAAATAAACAACAACAAAATACTCAAATCTCACAAGGTCAGTGTGGGAATCTTACAGGCAAGGGATGGGGGAAGAACTCTTGCAACAGACACAGTCTCTATTTTGCAAGATCCTCGCTCACCTCACGACATCAAATGTGCAATAGAGCACACTGCTTCAAAGGATGACGCACGTACAACTCAAACATGTCTTCTCTACAGGCTGCACTACAGCCACACAGGAATATTGGCTTACCTGCTGCTCTGCCGTGGAGAGGCACTTTTCCCATTCCCCTTTGTCAGCATACATGTCCAGGGCTGCGATCACGTCCACGTTGGCAAGCTGCCAAAGCCAGATTCAAGCATGAGGAATACCACTCTCAGGGCAAAGCATTCAGAAAAAGGCATTAACATCAAAGCACAATACTGCAGCAGCAATGACGTGTGAACTATAACATGCATTAGTCGTTTTCCTCTCCCCAGGAATTCCGCACCAAAATCCCTTCCTGGCTTCATTTACAGGTGTTTTAAGAATCAAGTCTAAGTTCCAGTGGGGTGGCTGGCTGCAGTAATGTACTTATTTTGAATAAAGCATCAAGTTATGGATGAAAGACTCTCATCAGGAAGATTCTTTAGTTTCACCAAATGTATGTGTTCATTTCTTTGTACCATTATATTCAAAATCAGACTAGACATTCACCTAATTTACCAACTCGTTCTTCAAATCTTGAACTAAATAAACAAAGTTCACATCTGAATCTACAGCCCATTCTTCCCTGTCCCTGATTGTCCACTTTCAGCTTGAACCACAAGACATTACTTTATTCCATGCCTTTCATTTGAAAGCTCCACAGGTCGAGAAACAACTTAAAGGACTGTCATGGGAAAGCTGACAGCATCATTTTTCACTGGGGTCAGTTACTTACATCCTCTGCACGACCTTGGTTCTTGCAGTATTCCTTGTATTTTTCATCCACATATGCCTCCAACCTGCAACAATTGTTTTTACAAAAGAATATTAAAAAATACGTCTGCTGGTATATTTGCAGCAAATTAAAGTGCACATAAGCATATATAACTTAGCACAAAAACCTGCTCTTTTGCTACACATATTTCATTTGACATTTCTCTATCCTGTAAACAAAGAAAAAGCCCTGAGAGCAGGCAAGTCCAAGATGAAAGCTACTGAGGGCGGTGCCTTATTTCTTCCTTATTTTATTTCATGGCCAAAGTTACATTTTGCATGCTCTTCCAGCCCCATAGTCACACACACACACACACACACACACACACACACACACACAAACACAAATGGACAAACACAAAAACACAAACACACACACACCACAGGCACAAACACACGCATATGCACACACACACGCACACACACACACACACACACACACACACACACACACATACATATGCACAAACACAAAAACACACACAAACACAAACAAACACACACACACACACACACACACACAAACATGCACACACATATACACAAACAAACAAACACAAACACACACACACACAAACACACACAAACATGCACACACATATACACACACAAACAAACACAAACACGCACATACACACACACACATACATATGCACAAACACAAAAACACACACAAACACAAACATGAACACACACACACACACACACACACACACACACACAAACACACACACACAAACACAAACATAAACACACACACACACACAAACACACACACAAACATGCACACACACATATACACACACAAACAAACACAAACACACACACACACACACACACACACACACACACACAAACACACACACACACACACACACACACACCACACACAAACAAACAAACACACACACACACACAGACACCACACACACAAACACACACACACACACACACAAACAAACACACACACACACACACACACACCACACACACAAACACACACACACACAAACAAACACACACACACACACACACACACACACACACACACACACACACACACAGACACCACACACACAAACACACACACACACACACACACAAACAAACACACACACACACACACACACACACACACACACACACACACACACACACACACACACACACACACACACAACCACAAACACACACACACACAAACACACACACAAACACAAACAAATACAAACACACACACTGACCTGGGTTCCAACTCTCTGGCAACCTTCTTGGCTTTGTTCCACTCTGCACCCTGGATGAACATGTCCACTGACTCCTTGACCATGTCAGCACTCAGGTACAACTGGGCTGCCTGCATGCAAAGGTGCACTCAGGTCAGACATGTCAGCACTCAGGTACAACTGGGCTGCCTGCATGCAAAGGTACACTCAGGTCAGACATGTCAGCACTCAGGTACAACTGGGCTGCCTGCATGCAAAGGTGCACTCAGGTCAGACATGTCAGCACTCAGGTACAACTGGGCTGCCTGCATGCAAAGGTGCACTCAGGTCAGACATGTCAGCACTCAGGTACAACTGGGCTGCCTGCATGCA
>JAWQFJ010001792.1:62500-92500 GCA_034096865.1 Theodoxus fluviatilis | reverse complement strand
TATGATACATACTATACTATCAAAACCATGCAACAAATAGGGTTATGCCAGTGGCAGAACAATGAAGAATGAAGTAACATGAATCAGTAGTTTGAAAATATGCTATTATGTTTAACATGATGAATGAAGAGATGTGGAATAACCAACTCAGCAGTCTTCTCACGAAGATAAGTCATGAATATGGAGATTAAAATGTTCAGAGCAAAGAATACGGTAGTGAACAGAGATGCAGGAGAATGGTATGAGGAAGGCACTGTATGATGGAATATATCAGCATACCTTTCACAAAATCTATCAAAGAACCACAAATGTATACTGTATCTCATTTCACTCATCCCCAGGAAACATCTTAATTACAACTACAACTCATATTGTCTACCTATAAACTGTTCAAAATACATTTTTCTAAAACAGAACATGAAACTTTAGTTTATCTATGTAACTAATCAATGGAAAACAGAGTGGTAAAGTACACATTTTGCCTTAAACTAACAAACATTAATAATCCAGAAAAATATTACACTTACAACCCTTTATTGTTGACATTATTTAGTTATCATAATTATCATCAGTTTTAGCTGGAGCCCAGTTTTTGTACAGAGAAAATGGTTCTTCGTATCAGTTACTGTGCACAGGAGCCATACAAACTAATTTCATTGTATGTTTCTCCTTTGTCAAACCATAGCATAAATTGGTTCATGACAAAAGGGGGAGTCTGATTCAAAGTACAACATATGTCACCCTTATCATTGTACTAAGACCCAATGCAACAAACATCCTCCAGGTAGCAACATAATCTATCATCCCTTCCTAAGAACTATGCTGTGGAGCGTCAGCCAGCAAGATACTCTTACCCATCCAACAAAATGGGAATTATTAACGCTTTACATTCAGAAAGCATTCTCCCTACCACAGCTGCCACTAACCCCCCCCTTTCCCCAGCCCCCCACATCACCTGGAAACCCATGGTCATAGAGCAAGGAAACAACTGCAAGCCTGCCCCTAGCATGCCTAGGCTGACTGGGCACCTTTGCCACTCAGAATAGATTAACCTTCTAACTGCAGTGATGTCTGCTCTTGGAAGGGAAAGGGTTAATGCAAGTCGCACGATGCTTCATTACTCCATTACCCATGCACTTCTACACTCATGCGCTTCTACACTCATGTACTTCCACACTCATGCGCTTCCACACTCATGCACTTCTACACTCATGCACTTCTACACTCATGCACTTCTACACTCATGCACTTNNNATGCACTTCCACACTCATGCACGTCCCTTCATTGCCTTGCCATTCGACTCACCATTCTACACTCAGGCCTTCCACTTCATACTCGGCAGCACTTCTTACACGCATTCACTTCCAACACTCATCTGCGCTTCTACACGCATTTGACTTCCACAGTCATTAGTGCCTTCCCACCTCTGCGTTCTCATCAATGCACTTCGTACGCTCCATGCACATTTCCGCACTCATGCACGTCCCCCACCTCATGCAATTCGACACTCATGCCCTCTACCACTCAATGCACGCTCACCATCGCACTTCCAGACACGCATGCACTTCTGCACTCAGTGCCTTCCACACTCAGGCACTCGACCCATCCTGCTACACTCATGCACTTCCACACTCATGCCTTATTCCACACTCAGGCCTTCACACTCATGAACGCTACCGCATTCACTTCAGCTCATGCACTTCCATCCCGCAATCTACCTCGTGCCTCCTTACTCATGACTTCTACACTATTCACTTCCACCTCATGCATACTGCTACACAGCCACGCATGCTAACACTCTGCAGTCCAGTCCCCTGCACTTCCCACTCATCGCATTTCCACACTCACGCAAGTCTACACGTCATAATCAGGCGTCCCACTCATGCCTTCTACACTTATGCACTTCCACACTCATGCCTTCGCCTCATGCAGTCCACATAGCATGCACTCGACCTCATGCCTGCGACATCATGCATTCTACACTCATGCACTTCGGACACTCAGGCCTTCTACACTCATGCACTTCTAACACCACGTATCATTCCCACGCGGCCTGTATACACTCACGCACGTTCCCACACTCATGCACTTCGACACTCATGCACGGCGACACGCATGCACGGCACTCAGGAACTCCACAACTCAGGCACTTTCTACACGCATAACGGCGACCGCATGCCTTCTACACGATCGACGCCACCTCTGGCTTCCACGCTCAGGCCTTCTACAACACTCATGCACTGCCCACATGCAGAGCACGTCGACACTCATGCACTGCTACACTCAAAGCCCAAAAAGCGTTCTCCACTCAAGTGCACCTTCTACAACGCCGCACTCCACACTCATGCACGTCCGCACTCCGCCTTCCACACTCACGCACGTCTCACGACAGCACGGCCCACGCAAGACGGCCCACGCACGCACTGACACACTTCACCAGCCGGCCACACTCAGGGCCTGCGACACGCCCACGGCCACACGCTCAGCATTTCCACCTCACTGCAATTCAAGCAGGCCTGTCACACACGCAGGCACTGCCCACTCGGCGCTTCCCACATCACGCACGGCCACACGAGCCGGCCAAACGCAGGCACTTCTCATCTGCCTGCGACACTCAGGCACTCAACGCAGGCCTGTTGGAAACGCAGGCACGGCCGCGCGCGTCAGCGTGCTAACACTCAGGCACATGCACAGCAACCGGTCGCCGCAGGCACTTCGACAACTCCAGGCACGTCCCACACTCAGGCACTTTGACACTTCACGGCACGGCCACACGCACGCCATTCCCGACGCAGGCATTCTAACGCATGCCTTCCACACCAACGTCACGGCGCACACTCAGGCACGTGCCACACTCATGCACTTCTACGCTCAGGCCTGCACACTCACGGCACGGCTACACTCTCACGTACACAATCATGCACGTCCCCCGCCTGCAGCTTCCACACTCATGCACTTCCACACTCACGCACTTCCACACTCACGCACTTCCACACTCACGCAATTCCACACTCACGCAATTCTACACTCATGCACTTCCACACTCATGCACTTCCACACTCACGCAATTCTACACTCATGCACTTCTACACTCATGTACTTCCACACTCATGCACTTCTACACTACTGCACTTCCACACTCATGCACTTTGACACTCATGCACTTCTACACTCATGCACTTCCACACTCATGCACTTCCACACTCACGCAATTCTACACTCATGCACTTCTACACTCATGCACTTCCACACTCATGCACTTCCACACTCATGCACTTCCACACTCATGCACTTCCACACTCATGCACTTCCACACTCATGCACTTCCACACTCATGCACTTCCACACTCATGCACTTCCACACTCATGCACTTCCACACTCATGCACTTCCACACTCATGCACTTCTACACTCATGCACTTCCACACTCATGCACTTCTACACTACTGCACTTCCACACTCATGCACTTTGACACTCATGCACTTCTACACTCATGCACTTCCACACTCATGCACTTCCACACTCATGCACTTCCACACTCACGCAATTCTACACTCATGCACTTCCACACTCATGCACTTCCACACTCATGCACTTCCACACTCACGCAATTCTACACTCATGCACTTCCACACTCATGCACTTCCACACTCATGCACTTCCACACTCATGCACTTCCACACTCATGCACTTCCACACTCACGCAATTCTACACTCATGCACTTCCACACTCATGCACTTCCACACTCATGCACTTCCACACTCACGCAATTCTACACTCATGCACTTCCACACTCATGCACTTCCACACTCATGCACTTCCACACTCATGCACTTCCACACTCACGCAATTCCACACTCATGCACTTCCACACTCATGCACTTCTACACTCATGCACTTCTACACTCATGCACTTCTACACTCATGCACTTCTACACTCATGCACTTCTACACTACTGCACTTCTACACTCATGCACTTCCACACTCACGCACTTCCACACTCACGCACTTCCACACTCACGCACTTCCACACTCATGCACTTCTACACTCACGCACTTCCACACTCACGCACTTCCACACTCATGCACTTCTACACTCATGCACTTCCACACTCACGCAATTCCACACTCATGCACTTCTACACTCATGCACTTCTACACTCATGCACTTCTACACTCATGCACTTCTACACTCATGCACTTCTACACTACTGCACTTCTACACTACTGCACTTTGACACTCACGCACTTCTACACTCATGCACTTCTACACTCATGCACTTCTACACTACTGCACTTCCACACTCATGCACTTCTACACTCATGCACTTCCACACTCATGCACTTCTACACTCATGCACTTCTACACTCATGCACTTCTACACTCATGCACTTCTACACTCATGCACTTCCACACTCATGCACTTCTACACTCATGCACTTCTACACTACTGCACTTCTACACTACTGCACTTTGACACTCATGCACTTCTACACTCATGCACTTCCACACTCATGCACTTCCACACTCATGCACTTCCACACTCATGTACTTCTACACTCATGCACTTCCACACTCATGCACTTCCACACTCATGCACTTCTACACTCATGCACTTCCACACTCATGCACTTCCACACTCATGCACTTCCACACTCATGCACTTCTACACTCATGCACTTCTACACTCATGCACTTCTACACTCATGCACTTCTACACTCATGCACTTCTACACTCATGCACTTCCACACTCATGCACTTCTACACTCATGCACTTCTACACTCATGCACTTCTACACTCATGTACTTCCACACTCATGTACTTCCACACTCATGCACTTCTACACTCATGCACTTCCACACTCATGCACTTCTACACTCATGCACTTCTACACTCATGCACTTCTACACTCATGCACTTCTACACTCATGCACTTCCACACTCATGCACTTCCACACTCATGCACTTCTACACTCATGCACTTCTACACTCATGCACTTCTACACTCATGCACTTCTACACTCATGCACTTCCACACTCATGCACTTCCACACTCATGTACTTCCACACTCATGCACTTCTACACTCATGCACTTCCACACTCATGCACTTCTACACTCATGTACTTCCACACTCATGCACTTCCACACTCATGCACTTCGACACTCATGCACTTCCACACTCATGCACTTCCACACTCATGCACTTCCACACTCATGCACTTCCACACTCATGCACTTCTACACTCATGCACTTCTACACTCATGCACTTCCACACTCATGCACTTCCACACTCATGCACTTCCACACTCATGCACTTCCACACTCATGCACTTCTACACTCATGCACTCCTACACTCATGCACTTCCACACTCATGCACTTCCACACTCATGCACTTCCACACTCATGCACTTCCACACTCATGCACTTCCACACTCATGCACTTCTACACTCATGCACTCCTACACTCATGCACTTCTACACTCATGCACTTCTACACTCATGCACTTCCACACTCATGCACTTCCACACTCATGCACTTCCACACTCATGCACTTCCACACTCATGCACTTCTACACTCATGCACTTCTACACTCATGCACTTCTACACTCATGCACTTCTACACTCATGCACTTCCACACTCATGCACTTCCACACTCATGCACTTCTACACTCATGCACTTCTACACTCATGCACTTCCACACTCATGCACTTCCACACTCACGCAGTTCCACACTCATGCACTTCTACACTCATGCACTTCCACACTCATGCACTTTGACACTCATGCACTTCTACACTCATGCACTTCCACACTCATGCACTTCCACACTCATGCACTTCCACACTCACGCAGTTCCACACTCATGCACTTCTACACTCATGCACTTCTACACTCATGCACTTCTACACTCATGCACTTCTACACTCATGCACTTCTACACTCATGCACTTCTACACTCATGCACTTCCACACTCATGCACTTCTACACTCATGCACTTCTACACTCATGCACTTCCACACTCATGCACTTCTACACTCATGCACTTCCACACTCATGCACTTCCACACTCATGCACTTCCACACTCATGCACTTCTACACTCATGCACTTCTACACTCATGCACTTCTACACTCATGCACTTCTACACTCATGCACTTCCACACTCATGCACTTCCACACTCATGCACTTCCACACTCATGCACTTCTACACTCATGCACTTCTACACTCATGCACTTCCACACTCATGCACTTCCACACTCATGCACTTCTACACTCATGCACTTCCACACTCATGCACTTCTACACTCATGCACTTCCACACTCATGCACTTCTACACTCATGCACTTCCACACTCATGCACTTCTACACTCATGTACTTCTACACTCATGCACTTCCACACTCATGCACTTCCACACTCATGCACTTCTACACTCATGCACTTCCACACTCATGCACTTCTACACTCATGCACTTCCACACTCATGCACTTCTACACTCATGTACTTCTACACTCATGCACTTCCACACTCATGCACTTCCACACTCATGCACTTCTACACTCATGCACTTCTACACTCATGCACTTCTACACTCATGCACTTCCACACTCATGCACTTCTACACTCATGCACTTCCACACTCATGCACTTCTACACTCATGCACTTCTACACTACTGCATTCATGCACTTCTACACTCATGCACTTCCACACTCATGCACTTCCACACTCATGCACTTCCACACTCATGCACTTCTACACTCATGCACTTCTACACTCATGCACTTCTACACTCACGCACTTCCACACTCATGCACTTCTACACTCATGCACTTCCACACTCATGCACTTCCACACTCATGCACTTCCACACTCATGCACTTCCACACTCATGCACTTCCACACTCATGCACTTCTACACTCATGCACTTCTACACTCATGCACTTCTACACTCATGCACTTCCACACTCATGCACTTCTACACTCATGCACTTCCACACTCATGCACTTCGACACTCATGCACTTCCACACTCATGCACTTCCACACTCATGCACTTCCACACTCATGCACTTCTACACTCATGCACTTCCACACTCATGCACTTCTACACTCATGCACTTCTACACTACTGCATTCATGCACTTCTACACTCATGCACTTCGACACTCACGTAATTCCACACTCACGCACTTCCACACTCATGCACTTCCACACTCATGCACTTCTACACTCATGCACTTCTACACTACTGCATTCATGCACTTCTACACTCATGCACTTCTACACTCATGCACTTCCACACTCATGCACTTCCACACTCATGCACTTCCACACTCATGCACTTCCACACTCATGCACTTCCACACTCATGCACTTCTACACTCATGCACTTCTACACTCATGCACTTCTACACTCACGCACTTCCACACTCATGCACTTCTACACTCATGCACTTCCACACTCATGCACTTCCACACTCATGCACTTCTACACTCATGCACTTCTACACTCATGCACTTCTACACTCATGCACTTCCACACTCATGCACTTCCACACTCATGCACTTCTACACTCATGCACTTCTACACTCATGCACTTCCACACTCATGCACTTCCACACTCACGCACTTCCACACTCATGCACTTCTACACTCATGCACTTCCACACTCATGCACTTCTACACTCATGCACTTCTACACTCATGCACTTCCACACTCATGCACTTCCACACTCATGCACTTCCACACTCACGCACTTCCACACTCATGCACTTCTACACTCATGCACTTCTACACTCATGCACTTCTACACTCATGCACTTCTACACTCATGCACTTCTACACTCATGCACTTCTACACTCATGCACTTCCACACTCATGCACTTCTACACTCATGCACTTCTACACTCATGCACTTCCACACTCATGCACTTCTACACTCATGCACTTCCACACTCATGCACTTCCACACTCATGCACTTCCACACTCATGCACTTCTACACTCATGCACTTCTACACTCATGCACTTCTACACTCATGCACTTCTACACTCATGCACTTCTACACTCATGCACTTCCACACTCATGCACTTCCACACTCATGCACTTCCACACTCATGCACTTCTACACTCATGCACTTCTACACTCATGCACTTCCACACTCATGCACTTCCACACTCATGCACTTCTACACTCATGCACTTCCACACTCATGCACTTCTACACTCATGCACTTCCACACTCATGCACTTCCACACTCATGCACTTCTACACTCATGCACTTCCACACTCATGCACTTCTACACTCATGCACTTCCACACTCATGCACTTCTACACTCATGTACTTCTACACTCATGCACTTCCACACTCATGCACTTCCACACTCATGCACTTCTACACTCATGCACTTCTACACTCATGCACTTCTACACTCATGCACTTCCACACTCATGCACTTCTACACTCATGCACTTCCACACTCATGCACTTCTACACTCATGCACTTCTACACTACTGCATGCACTTCTACACTCATGCACTTCCACACTCATGCACTTCCACACTCATGCACTTCCACACTCATGCACTTCTACACTCATGCACTTCTACACTCATGCACTTCTACACTCACGCACTTCCACACTCATGCACTTCTACACTCATGCACTTCCACACTCATGCACTTCCACACTCATGCA
This sequence comes from Theodoxus fluviatilis, assembly GCA_034096865.1. Lineage (NCBI taxonomy): Eukaryota > Metazoa > Mollusca > Gastropoda > Cycloneritida > Neritidae > Theodoxus > Theodoxus fluviatilis. The sequence goes on along the minus strand of JAWQFJ010001792.1, from coordinate 83,772 downwards.
CTTCCACACTCATGCACTTCCACACTCATGCACTTCCACACTCATGCACTTCTACACTCATGCACTTCTACACTCATGCACTTCTACACTCATGCACTTCCACACTCATGCACTTCTACACTCATGCACTTCCACACTCATGCACTTCGACACTCATGCACTTCCACACTCATGCACTTCCACACTCATGCACTTCCACACTCATGCACTTCTACACTCATGCACTTCCACACTCATGCACTTCTACACTCATGCACTTCTACACTCATGCACTTCTACACTCATGCACTTCTACACTCATGCACTTCGACACTCACGCACTTCCACACTCATGCACTTCCACACTCATGCACTTCCACACTCATGCACTTCTACACTCATGCACTTCTACACTCATGCACTTCTACACTCATGCACTTCTACACTCATGCACTTCCACACTCATGCACTTCCACACTCATGCACTTCCACACTCATGCACTTCCACACTCATGCACTTCCACACTCATGCACTTCTACACTCATGCACTTCTACACTCATGCACTTCTACACTCATGCACTTCCACACTCATGCACTTCTACACTCATGCACTTCCACACTCATGCACTTCTACACTCATGCACTTCTACACTCATGCACTTCTACACTCATGCACTTCCACACTCATGCACTTCCACACTCATGCACTTCTACACTCATGCACTTCTACACTCATGCACTTCTACACTCATGCACTTCCACACTCATGCACTTCTACACTCATGCACTTCTGACCTCATGACTTCTACCTCAATGCACTTCTACCTCATGCACCTTTCCACACTCAGCACTTATCTACATTCATGCACTTCGCTCACGTGAATTCCAATCTCATGCACTTCCACACTCATGCACTTCTACACTCATGCACTTCTACACTGACGCAATTCTACACTCATGTACTTCTATGCAGTCCCCTCACTGCAGGTCATTAACCAGACAAAGACCTTCTTGCAGTACTCACCTGGCGCCCTTGTCTGTCATCTCTCTATCATAGTCGTCCTGCAGCTGCTGCAGTTTGTGGGGGAGGTACTCCTTGCACACCCTCAAAGCATCCTGCCACATGCCTGACTCCTGAAGCATTGAGAAAAATGCTTTCAGTCAGGACAGTTCTCCTCTGCATGAACAGCGATGCCCATATTCAGTTGATGCTTGCAAACAGCACTGATGTTAAGTATGTGTTCCAGAAAGTTCTGCTTGAGCTAGATTGTAAAAATGATGCTACAATTTACATGTACTAGAAAATGCAACTAAAAGATTTAAGAAAACATTGAAAATCATAATATTGTGAAGTGCTTGATACAATACTTTAATGAAAAATTTAATTCAAAGCACTTCTCTTGCAGAAAACCAAAGATGTGTTCTACTTTAGTTTGCTAGGGATTTCCCCCCCACTGTAAACCCCTAAAGATATTAACACTTCCCCTTCACCATTCTCCCCCACTCACTCTCCCTCACCCATTAAAAATCTCAAACCATCAACTCAATCCAATCTTTTCACAGCAAACTCCAGATCGATTATGGCAACTCAATTCAATATCAGAATGACTCCTGACTTCCATCTTCATTAAACATATTAGATGCTACAGAACCAACTTCCTGGACAAGTCCAACTGCAGATCTATGGGAGAGCATGAAAAAAAGGGTGGGTGTGGGGGGTAATAGAGAGAGAGAGAGAGACCACAGAGAGGATAGAGATCAGAGAGGAGAGAGAGGAGAGCCAGAGAAAGGAGAGAGAGAGAGAGAGAGAGAGAGAGAGAGAAAGAACAACGAACAAACTTTGATTACAAGGGTATGAATTATCATGTATTGCAGAGAGAGGGCATATCAGAGAAAGACGAGCGCTGAGAGGTCGAGAGATTAGAGAGAGAGAGAGAGAAGAGAGGGGTGTAGGGGGAGAGAGACAGAGAAAAAGAGATAGAAAGAGAGCAGAGTAGAAGAGGATGCTCAACGCTATCTATATCAAGATAGGAGAGAGAGAGAGAGATAGCGCTAGTACTGACGAGAGTTCGTGGCGGAGTGATGGACGGGAGGTAGTTAGTGAGTGAGGACGTTATTTGTTTATGGCTTTACGGTATGTTGATAGAGGGCAGTAGATGTTATGGGGGATAGATATTCGAGATAAGATCGACTATAGATAGAGAGATAGGAGAGCGAAGATCGAGAGAAGGCGAAGTGAGATGAGAGGATAGCAGAGAGATATTAAATAGCTATGAGATATCAAGATAGGATTAGAGAAGCGACTCTCGTATATATAGAGGTCATACGAAGAAAGAGAGAGACACAACAACACAACAACAACACGAAAAGCATTTTTTGTGTAGCCCCCGCATTTGGCCCCAGTACATTGATGCGATACTTATGAGCAGCCAAATATCATTATAGGGAAGTAGCTACTTCAATAGCATATGCCTTGTAACGATGAATCATCTGTAGGCTTCTCTAATAGTAGAAGAGAGAGAGGAGAGCGGGAGAGAGAGAGAGGCGAGAGAGAAGAGAGAGGGAGGAGTGGAGAGAACCGGGAGAGGACGATGAGAGGAGAGAGGGAGTGAGATGAGAGAGAGAGACGGGATGGGAGAGAGGGAACGAGAGGTACGAGGGAGAGAGTAGCGAGGATGAGAGAGATTGAGAGAGACGTGACAGATGAGAGAAGCGAGGTCGTGAGGATGAGAGAGAGGAGACCGAGAGATAGAGGGTTGAGAAGAGTGGGAGAGGGGGAGAGGAAGGAGAGAGAGAGCGAGAGAGTAGAAGACGGGAGAGGAGAGAATGAGAAGAGAGACGGTACGAGAGAGAGAGAGAGAAGAGAGGTTGAGAGAGAAGAGAGATGGGCAGAGAGATAGATAGAGGAGAGATAGAGAGTGAGAGAGAGAGATGAGAGAGGTGACTGAGAGAGAAGAGAGAGACAGATGTTGTGTAGGAGAGGAGACAGAGAGATGCGCGGAGGAGAGAGGACACTTAGGAAAGAAGGCCGAGAGAGTAAGACGAGGAGAGGTGAGAGAGAGACAGAGAGAGAGACTGTAGGGCCGAAGAGAGAGGGACAGCGAGGAAGAGAGAGATGAAGAGAGAAGAGAGTAGGAGTAGTATGGTGAGAAGCGAGAGAGAGAGAGAGAGAGGGAGGGCACTCACCCTGTAGAACTTGACAGCCAGTTCCGGGCGCTGGGCTCTGAGCAGGAAGGACTCAGCCTTGGCAAAGTCCTTCTCCTCAAAGGCGAAGCGCGCCTGGCCCACCAGCACATCTTTCGGTGATTCTCTTCCCTCTCCCACAAACACATCCCCAACCGAGGAAGTCAGGGTCATGCGCCTCTGCAACTCTCTGTGCCGAGTCCCAGTCCTGGTTGTGAACATACCTGTAACACATCATGCATCGACCTGCAGTGAATGCCACAGAGAGAACTAGCCAGTCAAGAATATTTTCACTCTGGACATAGGAGTGAAACAGAAAAACCATAAATACTGTGTGAATGGATCTAAATCATGCATAGATAGTTCTAATGGTTTTAGATATGCTTGCTGAAAGATTTCCGACCTTTTACAAAAATTCTCTTCAAATTAATCACTCTCGCACACACATAAATGAATTATATCATCCACAACCTATTATCTATTATCTCTTAAGTAAACTACATGCTTCCTTAGTTTCTAATCAAGTAATCAAGTACTACGTATCATTCCCAATATAGCATCTCCCAAATGGTTCAAAGAGTTTCCTTCTCTAAGGATCTTTCATGAAATGTTTTTGGTACTCACGAGACAAGTCTTCCAACAGTCTTTCAACATCATGTACAAGTAATTTTCTTTGGCAGATATGAGTGCATGCATCTATCAAAGGAGAAACAGTTCTCACATCAGCACAGCCTCCTTGGATTTGCTGGCTTTGATGAACTCGCCCTCAGCCTCGGGGAACTTGCCCTCATCCTCCAGGAACATGGCGTACTTCAAGTGGATATCTGGCAGCTTCTCCTTCATGGCAATGCGACCCAGCTCAAAGGCAAACTCAAACGCACTGGAAACAGAGGGAGAACCAAAACAGTCAACCGTTCCATTCAAATACTGAAGCATGCATCATCTATCTGACACCTAAACCCTTCTAAGCACCAAAATGTGCAAGCCGTCAGCAAGAATGGTGATGGGAATAACAGGACAAACTAAATATGAATACTGATGATTCTTTTGGAGAAGATGAGTAGGAGCCACCACAGATGTTAGAAAATGACAAGGCTTCCATTAAAGGGCCACACTAGTGGACTCATCCAAGGAGAGGGGTGCTTGAAGCCGACGTGCTTCACCGCCAGACGGGCCACATCACCTCATTGGCTGAGATTTGTCTCAAGCATAAACACTTATGTAAGTACACAGCCCTTTAATGGAAGCTTTACCTAGAAAATCATTTATGGTTTCATCCCATATTTTACACCTGCTGAAAGCATTGCAAAATGCCTGAGAAACAGTCGTCATATGAGACATTAGACACCTGATACACAAAGCTACAAATGAAGTAGAAGTCAATTCTTTCAACCAAATCTGTTTGCGATTCTCAACAAATGAAGTCAACTGCAAAGAAGCAAGTATCACTTGCATCAACTACATCTCCCTGTCATCACATCTATCATCACCACCACAGCACCCATCACTTGCATCAACTACATCTCCCTGTCATCACACCTATCATCACCACCACAGCACCCATCACATGCAAGTCAGTGCAAAGAGAACTCCTGTGTCAGCCCGTACCAGTTTTCTGTGGCGTAGTCGACAGCAGCCTCCAGCAGTCCAAACTTGGAGAGCAGCTTGACTGCCGAGTCTCCACCCAGGTGTTTGGCCCATAGATATGCCACCTGCTTGGCCCCCGTTGCGCCCCCATGGTTCTTGGCCACCTGCATACATAGGGAGGGAATGAATGAATGAACAAATAAATGACTGACTGAATGAATGATGACTGAATGAATTAAATTAATAAACAAGAAGGGCAAAGCCCATACGACTCACATGCTTGACCTTGACCTTGACATTCAGTGACCTTCAAGGTCAAACAACTAATCCTAGCAATGACATCATACACTAAGAAATGATTTACACATTTTTTCCTACCAAAAATACACGTGACCTTGACCCAAGGTCAAGGTCATCAAAGGTCATGCAACACAAAGCTGTTAATTCAAGACATAGGAAGCACAATGGTGCTTATTGGCACTTTCTACCATGAGATATGGTCAATTTTAGTGGTTCACTACCACATTTTGGTCACATTTCATAAGGGTCAAAGTGACCTTGACCTTGATGATATGTGAACTAATGTGTCTCATGATGAAAGTATAACATGTGCCCCACATAATTATAAAGTTTGAAACAGTTATCTGCCATAGTTCAGGGTCAAGGTCACTTCAAAATATGTATACAATCCAACTTTGAAGAGCTCCTGTGACCTTGACCTTGAAGCAAGGTCAACCAAACTGGTATCAAAAGATAGGGCTTGCTTTGACCTATATACCACTTGTAGCTAAGGTCGCCATTCTCAATAACGTGGGAGAAAATTGGGAAAATGTGAAAAATGACTGTTTTTGAGACCACATTTATGGCTCCTGTGACCTTAATCCTTGAAGCAAGGTCAAGTCACTATGCATGTTTTTTGAGGCCTTGTCATCATACACCATCATGCCACATTTGGTGTTGATAGACTTAATAGTCTCAGAGAAAAATCCAACGTTTAAGTTTTTTACGCCCGGACGCCCGGACGGACGCCCGGACGCCCGGACGGACGGACGGACGACACGGCTGAGTACATAGACTCACTTTTGCTTCGCATGTGAGTCAAAAATGAATGAATGAATGAATGAATAAATGATGAATGAATAGATGAATGAATGAATAATGAATGAATAATGAATGAATTACTTAATAACTGAATGCAAAATGAATGAATGAATGAATGAATGAATGAATAAATGACTGACTGACTGAATGAATGATGACTGAATGAATGAGTGAATGAAAGCTGGTAGGGTGAATGAGGATGAAATATAAATAATCAAACTTCAAGATTAAGTAACTCAAGCTAGGAGAGATGGGTATGTAAGAAATGATTGAGCAACCAACAGAAAATTACATATAACCTGATTACAGCATTACAATGGAATCTACTTAAATGTGATTGAACATTGCTGCACAATGCAGTGCAATACAACGTAACAATGAATGATGCAAATTATGCAATAAATATTTTATGACTTTGTCACATACAGCCAGCTCTCATTTTACTATGTAATGAAATGTATGAAACTTTACTAGATTATTCAGTAATTGGAATGTTTATGGGATGTGATGTAGTGGGACGTGATGTGTGAAGTGATGGGATGTGGTGTGGTGTGATGTCATGTAGTGGGATGTGATGTGTGAAGTGATGGGATGTGGTGTGAGTGATGTAGTGGGACGTGATATGTGAAGTGATGGGATGTGGTGTGGTGTGATATGATGTAGTGGGATGTGATGTGTGAAGTGATGGGATGTGGTGTGAGTGATGTAGTGGGACGTGATATGTGAAGTGATGGGATGTGGTGTGGTGATGTAGTGGGACGTGATGTGTGAAGTGATGGGATGTGGTGTGGTGATGTAGTGGGATGTGATGTGTGAAGTGATGGGATGTGGTGTGGTGAGGTGTGATATGATGAAGTGGGATGTGATGTGTGAAGTGATGGGATGTGGTGTGGTGTGATGTGATGAAGTGGGACGTGATGTGTGAAGTGATGGGATGTGGTGTGGTGGGATGTGATGTAGTGGGACATGATGTGTGAAGTGATGGGATGTGGTGTGGTGTGATGTGATGAAGTGGGACGTGATGTGTGAAGTGATGGGATGTGGTGTGGTGGGATGTGATGTAGTGGGACGTGATGTGTGAAGTGATGGGATGTGGTGTGGTGGGATGTGATGAAGTGGGACGTGATATGGGAAGTGATGGGATGTGGTGTGGTGTGGTGGGATGTGATGAAGTGGGACGTGATGTGTGAAGTGATGGGAATGTGATGTAGTGGGACGTGATGTGTGAAGTGATGGAATGTGGTGTGGTGGGATGTGATGAAGTGGGACGTGATGTGTGAAGTGATGCGATGTGATGTGGTGGGATGTGATGAAGTGGGACATGATGTATGAAGTGATGCGATGTGGTGTGGTGGGACGTAATGTAGTGGGACGTGATGTGTAAAGTGATGTGATAGTGATGCAGTGGAATGTCATGCCATGCAAAGCAGCTTATGTAAACGATATGTAAATGAAATGTAAATGAGCACACACCCTGTAGGCCTCCTCCCACATGTCCTGGGCGCGGTACATGTTGACTGCAGACTTCCAGTCTCCAGCCTCGATGAAGTGGTGCTCGGCCTGCCTGGAGTTCCCATCTGCCTCCAGCTCCTGTGACCAGATATGGACCATCATCACCATGCACTCTCTCGTGGAAAATGTCAAGGCTGACTACAAAACCTGCAACATCCTGTCCACCTCATATCAGCTTTATATGCAGTAAGACCTTATTCATTACAATCATACATCAAAACAAAAACCAATATTATCCTTTTTTGTCTTAAACAGACTGCTTCAATGTAGGCCTAATGAATATTTGGTCTGGTAGGTATAAAATGTTTCCTTCAACAAACAGTTTTTGTTGTCATATACAGATATGTTTCGGTTCAGTGGATGGAAGAGTACTACATGCACTTGTTATTTCAAGACAATCTTATTCTGTTACAGACTTCATTCAGCATGTGTGATTAATATCACATTTTACAGATAGGTCATGAGAAATCTCTCTCCAAAATGAAACTGAAATATGAGCTTGGCATGATGAAGAAAACATGACACTGCTTTCCACTGCATGGAATGTCCAAGCCCCCACAACTCAAAGACTACCACTATCAACCCTTACCATGGTGTCATAATAAGGACTGATTGCATAATCCACTCCGAGGGGAAAAGTTCATGACCTCCACCCCCAGTCATTTGCATGGGCATGCAGAAATTCTTCCACCACAGTTAAAGCAAACAATCTCCTTCAAAACCAATCACAACAGAGAGCATATTAGATAACCTTTACCCCCAATCACATGCAACATGCACCGTGACTGGTGGGCTTGGCTTAGACCTGACCACGCTGCTTATGATGCAACTACTGCTGTAAGGGTTAAAGCAGAAATCAAATGAAGAGCTGTTTCAGTGACTTCTCGAGGAACACGGAGATCACGACAAGCTCCTGCTGACAAACTACGGCCTGTGGCCACTGCCTACCCTGCCCAGGTGGAGATGGGTGTCCTGCAGTAGGTCCTTGTGGTAGGTCTTCACCAGCCGCACCATGTCGCCGTACATGCGGAACTTCTTGAACATGGTGATGGCAAGGTCCGGCTCCTGCACCGCCACGTACAGCCTGTAGACAAGCATCCCCATGTAGGCATGCATGTTGAATTTCAGACTGACACTCTTTGATGCAAGGAGAGTGCAACTTCTCATGTGAGATGTGTCCATTATGGTGCAATGCAATAATAGATCCATTACCATCACACACTATGTCCAGTTTGCCATTTCTATTAGCTTTCATTGGTTCAATGTCCATAAAGGACATTCCAAACCAAAGAATAAACAATTGTGATTCATGAATTTTGAAATGAAGCAGAAACGTAGAAGTGAATTTAAAATTATATTCACTCAAATTTTATTCAGGACAAAACGAAAATTGCAGAGTTGAAACAATCATATAGACCAAGAGAGATTTACTCAAACCAGACAGACCACAATAATGATACTGGCCCAAAAAATGTACATTGAGCACAGATTAATTTATTTAAACTGGACAGATCAGTCAGAATCTCATTAACCTTTCACATTTGCAATCTGGTTACTTAATTAAATGCAAAACAAATCAAATATAATGTAAAAAACAAAAAAGCACAAAAACACAAAAACAAATCAAAACAAAAGCCATTGTCAGACGACATTGCTCTGGTCAAGCCACTAGTGGGGCCTACCTCTCCGCTTCCTTGAACTTTCCCTGCGTCTCCAGCTGCTGCGCCTGGGAGATGTAGAGAGCGGAGACATCCTCTGTCTTCATGTAGGTAGAAGCCAGCTGCAAGGAAATAAAAATTCCTACTTGAAGTACAAAAACCAATCAACAAAACACGAAAACAGTACCAAACAGAGAGTGTCCATCTAATCCCCAAAGTGGAAACTAAGATTTTTGTCCTCTCCTGAGAAGGAATATTCTGACAGCAGCAAATTGTGCTCATTCTGTCTTCAGTGAGAGACCAGGAATTAATTTTTTAATTTACTTATAAAACTTTCATTAACAAACTGAGTGTCCATAACATTACTTCTGAAAGAAAAATTCTGTTTTTGTTACTACATTTACTTTTGCAAGTTCAAGTAATTTGATTTCAAAAGAGAAAGACAGAGAAATGAGACAGAGAGAGGGGAAGAGCCTCACTTTATGCGCCCGCTCCCACATGCCAGCCTGGTTGTACATGTCCACGGCCTCCCTGGTGCAGCCGCACTCCACGTACAGCCGTTCTGCAGTCTGCAGCAGCATGGAGAACACTCATGTCAATGATGATTAGCACTGCAGCCTGCAGCAGCATGGAGAACACTCATGTCAATGATGATTAGCACTGCAGCCTGCAGCAGCATGGAGAAAACTCATGTCAATGATGATCAGCACTGCAGTCTGCAGCAGCATGGAAAACACTCATGTCAATGATGATTTGCTCTGCAGTCTGCAGCAGCATGGAGAACACTCGTGTCAATGATGATCAGCACTGCAGTCTGCAGCAGCATGGAAAACACTCATGTCAATGATGATTAGCACTGCAGCCTGCAGCAGCATGGAGAACACTCATGTCAATGATGATTAGCACTGCAGTCTGCAGCAGCATGGAGAACACTCATGTCAATGATGATTAGCACTGCAGTCTGCAGCAGCATGGAAAACACTCATGTCAATGATGATCAGCTCTGCAGTCTGCAGCAGCATGGAGAACACTCATGTCAATGATGATTAGCACTGCAGTCTGCAGCAGCATGGAAAACACTCATGTCAATGATGATCAGCTCTGCAGTCTGCAGCAGCATGGAGAACACTCATGTCAATGATGATCAGCTCTGCAGTCTACAGAGGCATGGAGAACACTCATGTCAATGATGATCAGCTCTGCAGTCTACAGAGACATGGAGAACACTCATGTCAATGATGATCAGCACTGCAGTCTACAGAGGCATGGAAAACACTCATGTCAATGATGATCAACAGTAAACTTACCCTGGCAGCGACAACTGTGAAAAACCCTTCTTTTCTCTACAAATGACATCTGACACCACACAATAGTTCATATTTGCTGGAACAAAGTAGTCTGATTCATTTTATCCCTCTGTACATGTATACAGGCACCATCACATTCAACTCACACAAGGAAAAGTATATGAGTATTACTTTGCCTCTAAGGAAAGTAGTGGGTCATATGAAATAAAGAAACAGAAAAATACAGAAAGGGCAGAAAGGACAGGAGGAATAAAGTAGACCAGCAACAGTTAAAGCAGAAGATAAAGCAAAAGCAGAAAAGTCGGAAAGAATAAAAGTAGCAAGAGAAGGAGCAGTGGGAGCTATGCAAGGACCAGAGGGAGCTATGCAAGGACCAGAGGGAGCTAGAAAAGGACAAGAGGGAGCTAGACAAGGACCAGAGGGAGCGAGACAAGGACCAGAGGGAGCTAGACAAGGACCAGAGGGAGTTAGACAAGGACCAGAGGGAGCTAGACAAGGACCAGAGGGAGCTAGACAAGGACCAGAGGGAGCTAGACAAGGACCAGAGGAAGCTAGACAAGGACCAGAGGGAGCAGAGGGAGCTAGACAAGGACCAGAGGGAGCTATGCAAGGACCAGAGGGAGCTAGACAAGGACCAGAAGAAGCTAGACAAGGACCAGAGGGAGCTAGACAAGGACCAGAGGGAGCTAGACAAGGACCAAGGGAGCTAGACAGGGATCAGAGAGAGCTAGATAAGGAAGCTAGACAAGGAGCAGAGGGAGCTAGACATGGACCAGAGGGAGCTAGACAAGGAGCAGAGGGAACTAGACAAGGAAGCTAGACAGGACCAGAGGGAGTTAGACAAGGACCAGAAGGAGCAGTGGGAGCTAGACAAGGACCAGAGGGAGCTAGACAAGGACCAGAGGGAGCTAGACAAGGGCCAGAGGGAGTTAGACAAGGACCAGAGGGAGCTAGACAAGGACCAGAGGGAGCTAGACAAGGACCAGAGGGAGCTAGACAAGGACCAGAGGGAGCTAGACAAGGACCAGAGGGAGCTAGACAAGGACCAGAGGGAGCTAGACAAGGACCAGAGGGAGCTAGACAAGGACCAGAGGGAACTAGACAAGGACCAGAGGGAGCTAGACAAGGGCCAGAGGGAGTTAGACAAGGACCAGATGGAGCTAGACAAGGACCAGAGGGAGCTAGACAAGGACCAGAGGGAACTAGACATGGACCAGAGGGAGCTAGACAAGGACCAGAGGGAGCTAGACAAGGACCAGAGGGAGCTAGACAAGGACAAAAAGGAGCACAGGGAGCTAGACAAGGACCAGAGGGAACTAGACAAGGAGCAGAGGGAGCTAGACATGGACCAGAAGGAGCTAGACAGGGACCAGAGGGAGCTAGACAAGGACCAGAGGGAGCTAAACAAGGACCAGAGAGAGCTAAAGGACCAGAGGGAGCTAGACAAAGACCGGAGAGAGCTAGACAAGGACCCGAAGGACCAGAGGGAGCTAAACAAGGACCAGAAGGAGCAGTGGGAGCTATACAAGGACCAGAGAGAGCTAGACAAGGACCAGACGGAGATAGACAAGGACCAGAGGGAGCTATACAAGGACCAAAGGGAGCTAGACAAGGACCAGAGGAAGATAGACAAGGACCAGAGGGAGCTAGACAAGGACCAGAGGGAGCTAGACAAAGATCAGAGGGAGCTAGACAAGGACCAGAGGGAGCTAGACAAGGACCAGAAGGACCAGAAGGACCAGAGGGAGCTAGACAAGGACCAGAAGGACCAGAGGGAGCTAGGCAAGGGCCAGAGGGACCAGAGGGAGCTAGACAAGGACCAGAGGGAGCTAGACAAGAACCAGCGGGAGCAAGACAAGGACCAGAGGGAGCTAGACAAGGACCAGAGGGAGCAGAGGGAGCTAGACAAGGACCAGAAGGAGCTAGACAAGGTCCAGAGGGAGATAGACAAGGACCAAAGGTAGCAGAGGGAGCTAGACAAGGACCAGAGGGAGCAGAGGAAGCTAGACAAGGAGCAGAGGGAGCTAGACAAGGACCAGAGGGAGCATAGGAAGCTAGACAAGGACCAGAGGGAGCTAGACAAGGACCAGAGGGAGCTAGACAAGGGCCAGAGGGAGCTAGACAAGGACCAGAGGGAGCAGAGGAAGCTAGACAATGAGCAGAGGGAGCTAGACAAGGACCAGAGGGAGCTAGACAAGGGCCAGAGGGAGCTAGACAAGGGCCAGAGGGAACAGAGGGAGCTAGATAAGGGCCAGAGGGAGCTACACAAGGACCAGAGGGAGCTAGACAAGGACCAGAGGGAGCTAGACAAGGACCAGAGGGAGCTAGGCAACGGCCAGAGGGAGCTAGACAAGGGCCAGAGGGAGCTAGACAAGGACCAGAGGGAGCTAGACAAGGGCCAGAGGGAGCTAGACAAGGGCCAGAGGGAGCTAGACAAGGACCAGAGGGAGCTAGACAAGGGCCAGAGGGAGCTAGACAAGGGGAAGAGGGAGCTAGACCAGAGGGAGCTAGACAAGGAGCAGTGGGAGCTATGCAAGGACCAGAGGGAGCTAGACAAGGAGCAGAGGGAGCTAGACAAGAGCCAGAGGGAGCTAGACAAGGGCCAGAGGGAGCAGGAATGGCCGAGAGAGCTGCTGACCTCATATTCCCCAACAGCTGCAAAGTGGTCGGCAATGGTCTTGTAGTATTTGGCAGCCATGTCCGAATCCTGCAGCTCCAGAATCTGTACTGCCTTGGTCCACTGCCTGGAGCCAATGGCCGCCTCCACTGCCTTGCTAGTTGCCCTGCACAGACAGCAGTCAGGACAGTGATAGACTGATGACGTCATCACTACTGTCATCATCGTCATCATCATGGTGGTCAGGACAGTCCTCCTTCTCCTCCACATCATTTTCAGTTGCTATAATGCCACATATTCAAGAGTGGTACCAGCAGTGGTAGCAACAGCAGCAGCCATAACATGGCACCATTTTCTAGGCAATCTGAACATAAGTGCTGCTCTCATTGCCATTACTTTCAATGCAAACATCATTGAAACACAATAACCATCAATGATCAATTCCTACTTTCACATAGCATGAAAGGTCACACAAATTGCTGCATGATTATTAACTGTCAACAAGAACAAGTCAATTTCACGACAGTACAAGAGTACCACGTGGACACTGACAGCTATGGGAAGGTTTCATGCAACGCACCCTGCCTCAATGAAGTGGTTGATGGCAGCATCCAACTGTTTCTGGGAGACAAGATAGTCTCCCCACTGCTGCTCTAAGATCACCACTGCTGCTGGGAAGGCATAGCGTGCCAGCTCCACCGCTGCAGACAAACCAAGGAGCAAGGTCAATGAATGCAAAGTTTGTAACAAAGTGACAAAACCCTACAGGGGAAGGAAAGAAGTTTCAGGACCTAGTGGTGACCAAACATGCAACCTGCCAGTTCATGACCAAGGGTTGATTGTACTTACAAATTAATAAATATACTATATAGTACACACACATACACACACACACACACATTCAGAGTCTAATTACAAAAATGATATCACCCTGCAAGTGAAAAATGAGAGCATTAAGAATAATTCTGTGTCTGCAAAATACTGGCAGTAATTCATTTCCCGGCCAGCTCTTTTCTCTTTTTCTGTGTACTTGTCCATCTGTTTGTCTGTCTGTGTGCTTCCTGCCTGCCTGCTTGCTTGCCTGCCTGACTCTGTGTGCGTGTGCATATAGGCGTGTACATCTGATCATCAGGTGCCTAACTAAATGTCTGCTGTTAGTTAGTCTCTACCTGAATTCTTAAAATTTGACCTGTTGGCCAAGGGCTGCCCCCCCTCCCCTTTCCAATCTCTCACCACATACCCTCACTCCCAAATTTCCCCCACCCTCTATTTCTTCATGTATCAATGTAACATGGAACAGTCAGACTACTCTCAACTCCAACCTCAATCCCCCTCCAGGAAAGTACCCTGGTGGTGGTTGGGGCAGATAGGCAGAAGGCCATATGCAGCCACACCCACGTCCATCTAATTGCAAGGAGAAAGTTAGTGAATGGCAAAGGGAGAAAACAGAAAAAACAGCCCATGGGAGCCATCCCATGCCCCCCACCATGCATCTGGGTGGCCTTTGATCTTCTCCAGGCAACGTGAGTATGTGTGCCAAGTTTCATTGCTGTAGGTTGTGTGGTGTCAGGACATATCTTGGCATAAACACACACACACACACACACACACACACACACACAAATACACACATACATACACACATGCACACAAACACACACACAAACACACATGCAGGCACACACACACACACAAATACACACATACATACACACACACACAAATACACACATACATACACACATGCACACACACACACAAATACACACATACATACACACATGCACACACTCACAAACACACACACACACACTCCACTGCACATGAGTACAGAAGTCCTAAGCCCACCTCTCTGGAACTCCTTGCCCTTCTTGAAGCAGTCCATGGCCTTGTCATAGTCCTTGATCTTCTCATACAGGTCACCAGCCTGCAAGGCGGCCATTGGCAGCAGTGTCAAGGAAGGATCAGTGGGTGGGTAATTAGGTGTGCGGATGGATGGATGGATGGATGGATGGATGGATGGATGGATGAATGGATGGATGGATGTTTGGATGGATAGATGGATGGATAAAAGGATGGATGGAAGAATGAATGGATGGGTGGGTGGATGAATGGATGAACTGAGGGAGGGAGGGAGGGAGGGAGGGAGGGAGGGAGGGAGAGAGGGGAGGGAGGGAGGGAGGGAGGGAGGGAGGGAGGGAGGGAGGGAGGGAGGGAGAAAGGGGAGGGAGGGAGGGAGGGAGGGAGGGAGGGAGGGAGGGAGGGAGGGAGGGAGGGAGGGAGGGAGGGAGGGAGGGAGGGAGGGAGGGAGGGGGAGAGACAGATAGTGGGAGTGGGGGAGAGACAGATGGACAGAGAGATGGACAGGGATACAATCTTACCCTCTCAAAGAGTTCAGACTGGATAAGAGCAGATGCAATGCGACTGATTAGGTCTCTGTTGGTCATCAGCTCCTGCAAGCAAACACCAACACACAGTAACATTTAAAGTCATACAGCATTGAGGAAAACAGTAAAATGAAGACCTTTTGAGTTAATTATCTTTTAAATAAAAACTTCTATTTGGATGGAGTAATAAAATAAAATAAATAAATAAGTAGACTGCAGATGAATGTTTAATGTCATTGAAAACAAACAGAAACCCAAAACCACGTGACATTTCATGTATCGCCTAAAGTTTTGTGCCACCAAGTCAACAGTCAAACACACCAAGGAAACATCAAGAGACTCAACAGAGCAAGAGGGAGTTCTCCAAGTAGCACCCACCTCTCTGTTGGTGGCCAGCCTTGCGGCCTTGGCTGCCAGTCCTGCCTTCATGTAGAGGTTGATGGCAGCATGGTAGTCGCCCTCCCTCTCCTTCACCTGCAACCACAGACAGCCGTGTCACCACCCAAGTGGCTCTCCACTTGGAACTCAACAAAATAATCAATCACCCGTAAGTCTATAACTGAGCAATCAGCAAGGATGTCCAGAAATTTGTCAAAAACGTAGCCAAAAATTTGGGGTGGGTGGGTGGGGTGGGGAGGTGGGGGTGGGGGGGGAACAGTTATAACTATTACTTTTTTTAACCTTTAAAATGTTACAAATCCCATGCACTTTTGTAAAAGCATTTTAGCTCTTAGCACAATGTCTCTTGAATGCATCTAGGCAGTATAGATATGGAGTGCGGGGGTCGGTCGAAATGTTCACTGAAAGGAAAAAACAACTAATATCACTACTTCTACATGAAGTTTTCAACTATGTCCACAGAGAAGGACATTCTCTCTACAGAGTGACATTATGCCAGGGAGACAAGGAGAGCACCACTGACCTCTCCAGCTGCCTCCTCCTGGCCACTCTCCATCAGCCACTGGTTGTAGTTCTTCTTCAGCGTCTCCAGCTCAGGGTGGCACTGAAACAGCATGGGGCAACTTCATGTCCCATGATCTTTACAAATTCCAACTTTCAATACAACAAGAAAATCTCCTGTATGAATGGGAAACCACAGTAGATTCCAATTTTCAAAAAGGCAAGAATGTATTAATGCATTATAAAAATAAGTATGTATACTTATCAAGCACTGAACTCCATCCCATCTGAGTATCAACATTTCATAGGCAAGCATGCTTTGGGGTTCGACGATGTGCGAGGCACAGTGCCGTGGATCTATTCCTGGGATGGGACAAATCTGGTTTAAAAAAATTATTGATGTTATACTGGCTGTAACCCTGTGTGGTAAATCTGTCCATGCGTGCAATTCTGTCTATGCTTGAATGATACTTGGTGAACGTCTACGATGCACTACCCCTCTTGTATGGCTGCATTAGCTTTGGTTCAACATCTATGACATGTCAAAGTAAAAAAACAAAAAGTCTCAACAGGAACTTCCCTTCACTCAGAGCTTGTCTACAACATCAAAATGTCAAATTCCATGCAAATTCATACAAGGAGTGCCACCTGGAATTTCTTCACTCTCTTCCCTCACCTTGGCCTCTGCCACCTCGATGGCCTCGTCCCACATGTGCAGCTCTTGGTACATCTCCATCACCTCGTCCACGTGGTTCTGTCACAAACAACAGAGAGAAAAGTTTATCATCTTTCAAATGTCATATCCATGGGTATTTTCCAACGTCTAAATGTTTGGGCAAATATCTGGACAATAGTTTCCTCAGATTCTGACCATACCTATCAGCATGTCTCTCACTCACTGCTTTTGTATCTGGGCCTTTTTCTCACATGTGCATATTTCTGGAGATGAACTATGCCATTTTCTTATGAAACAGATAATTATCAAGTCCCAATAGACAACAGGTTGCTGTATGAAAAATGCTTCTGTAATTTCAATCATCCTTCAGTAAACTAAAGTCCAAGTGACATTACTGTCAAATACAAGAGTAAATAAAAGCCTTATAGGATTTTCAATTTGTCCCATTTGACTAGGTGATATAAGAAAAATTGGGCATAAGATCATAATTTTTAAAAAATAGTTCAAATTGAGTAATAAAAGTTCCAAGAGGAAATATGACAAAAGCTTCCATAAACGATGTACACAAGTGGACTCATCCGAGGAGAGGGGTGTGGAAAGACAGCCAAGCTGGCGGGCCAAACAAGCTAGCAAGCCTCAGCATCTGACTGGTAAGCAATTTTGGTTGGTTAAAATTCTCAATGAATTATCAGTGATTCATTCATAAAATGGCAAAAAGAATTTGACAGTTTGGAGAAAAAAAACTCACAAAAATGAAGCCAATCAGATGCATTATTCTGCCAGTTTGTGTTTCCCGCCAGCTTGACTGTCTTTCTCACACCCCTCTCCTTGGATGAGTCCAAGTGTGGCCCATTTATGGAAGCCTTTCCCAAATATGATCATTATGAGAGGACACTGTAGTGCGATTAACCCTTGTATGAGGCCCTGAGCCACTGTCAAATTGAAATACTCCCCAAAGAGTGGAATCAATGCTGGTGCCTGACTGTGTGTGTCTTATTTGTCCATGACTGTGTGCAGGTGCCAGTGCAGAATTGATCAAGCAGCACTGTGATCAGGGAATAAAGTGTAAAGTGTTCTGAGACCCAGATATGGGTGAGGAGTTCCTACATAAAACCACACCTTTGCATTTTCACTGAGTGAGGCATTGTTCCTCTAACAATCACTGAAAGAGTGAGAGTATTGATGTCAGACAGCTGACACCCTTACAAGTGGTGACACAGACACACAACTCACCTGCTCCAGGTAGATGCCCTCGGCCTCTTTGAACCTCTTTTCCATGATGGCCAGACGGGCCCTCACCTTGTAGTGGTTCATCCCATCCCCAGCCTGTCGGGAAGACACAGTCATGGTCATGTCCTTGCAAATTGGATATTGACAGTTCATCTACAAATAAACATCTACAGTACAACACATGCTGATCTGGTGAGTGGAGGCAAGGTGTTGGCTTTTCCATTTTATTAGTGGATGCATGCAGTGATGTCACGTGGGGTTGGATACGAGGTTGGGTGGTGACTTAAGCTGTTGGACGAGGTATGAACACAATCTTTCTGAGTGGTCGGAATCCATGGTTGGGCCTGACTTATTTGATCCATGAGTGATCTTTTTGGAATGGCACAATATATGCAGTGGTGGTGGAAGTGGTGGAAGTGGTGGTGGTGGTGGTGGTGGTGGTGGTGGTGGTGGTGGTGGTGGTGGTGGTGGTGGTGGTGGTGGTGGTGGTGGTGGTGGTGGTGGTGGTGGTGGTGGTGGTGGTGGTGGTGGTGGTGGTGAAGGTGGTGGTGGTGGTGGTGGTGGTGGTGGTGGTGGTGGAGGTGGTGGTGGTGGTGGTGGTGGTGGTGGTGGTGGTGGTGGTGGTGGTGGTGGTGGTGATGGTGATGATGATGATGACGATGGTAACGATGGTGATGATGATAAGCATTCTGAGCAGACAAAGCCACCAGAGCCACATGACAAGGACAGAGGTCTGGCTTGGACTGCCAGGAAATCAAGGCAGGACCTACCCCATGGCGCTCTGCCTCTTCAGCCATCTTGATGGTTTCTTTCAAGAATCTGGCCTTGGCGATGTCTCCCAATGCAGAGTAGCACCTAAAAACCATTACATGGATTTGTCCATTATGGAATTCCACATTTCTGGCGCTAATACATCAAAGTATGGTAGACTATTGCATGTGAGCATAGTAATTTTAGTATGACCTAACAAACCAAGACATCTGCCTGTTGAGATATTTGTATTTAGAAAAAGGTTACGTTCTCTGCTTTTTGAAGACACAGAAATTATGGGATGTCAAGAAGCTATGATTGTGAAGACCCATTCTAAAAATACTAGGAGAGGTACATCTTTCAATACTGATTTTGTGGGTATTGAGTCATGGCTAACAAAGAATATTCCATCAGAATAGAATGGAAAAGTGCCTTCACCTCTCAGCAATGTGGAGCAGCTTTTCCTCCATGGCCAGCTTGCTGAGGGATTTCCACATGGCCTCCGTCTCTGGCGTCATCTCCAGCATCTCCAGGAAGGCAGCTGCCCTGCAACACAGACAGTGACACAATGTGTTACCACACTGTGCCTTGATTCAGCCAGGCATCTCCTGTAGCTGCATGTCAGAGTCTCAGTCTCAGTGCCAACATCCAAGACCTGGCCCATCGGACATTTCTCAACGTAATAGCCTGGCATACACCTCCAGTGATACACAGTGGTACAGTCCTCTGTCTTGACACAGCATGGTGTCTGATGATAGTGCTATTACATCAGTGCCTTGGTGCTATCATCTGACTTCCGCATCTGATATTTCTCAAAGTCATAGCCTGGCACACACCTCCAGTGATACACAGTGGTACAGTCCTCTGTCTTGACACAGCATGGTGTCTGATGAAAGTTCTATTACATCAGTACCTTGGTGCCACCATCTGACTTCTGCATCTGACAGGTCTTAATATGATTTCCTCATGGCTTCACCTGAAATCTGAACTAAGCGTTTTAGACAACAGCACTCAAGAAGTGATATCTGTCATTTCTGGACTTCTTTGCATGTGCGATGTGCCTCTCAGCGTTTGTTCATGAATGTATAAAGCTGACTGCTCAATATGAATACAGCTCTGTCATTTTCCCCCCTTATCTCAATAGCATCAGCATAAAATTGAAAGACACACACACATACACTCCCTCTCACACACACATACACACACACACACACACACACACACACACACACACACAAACACACACACACACACAAACATACACACACACACACACACACACACACACACACACACACACACAAACACACACACACACACACACACAAACACACACACACACACACACAAACACACACACACACACACACACACACACAAACACACACACACACACACACAAACACACACACACACACATAAACACAAACACACACACACACACACACACACACACACACACACACACACACACACACACACACACACACACACACATACAAACACACACATACACCACACAAACACACACACACACACACACACACACACACACACACACACACACACACACACACACACACACACACACACACAAACACACACACACACAAACACACACACACACACACACACACAAACACACACACACACACACACACAAACACACACACAAACACAGACACACACACACAGAGTATGCACATGGAAGGTCAGCCAAACAAAGCAGACACCATACCTGGCGTAGTCACCGTCATCAATGGCAGTGCCAAACTCCACCAGCCCTTCGTCCAGGGTGTAGGAGACGGTGGACACTCCTTCACTGACAATCACCTCTGTCTTCCCATTGTTCTTCTCTATGTCCACAATGTCACCCTGCACAAATGAATCCAATGAATTATAATCTTTCAGTGCACAAACATACAATGATCTTAGTACAATGCATTGCAGCATTGTTGCAAAGATAAGACCTTAATGCAGTGCTGCAATAGCAGTAGTTACATAGCTGGCAATGACAGTAGTTACATAGCTGGCAATGGCAGTAGTTACATAGCTGGCAATGGCAGTAGTTACATAGCTGGCAATGGCAGTAGTTACATAGCTGGCAATGGCAGTAGTTACATAGCTGGCAATGGCAGTAGTTACATAGCTGGCAATGGCAGTAGTTACATAGCTGGCAATGGCAGTAGTTACATAGCTGAAATAGGGGACTCCATGCCAAGTATCTGAAGGCCCACATAGAAAAGATAGTAAATTAATTCTCCTAATGAAAATACAACATTTAACTTACTGCAAGCTAAGTAGGGACCTTGGTATTGCAGATTCATTTGTAATATGTATTTCTTTCAGGCACCTGATACTTTGACTTCAGCTTCTGTTCGAG
>JAWQFJ010001792.1:17500-57500 GCA_034096865.1 Theodoxus fluviatilis | reverse complement strand
TCTGCTCTGTCTGTCAGAAATTATTTATGCAGGCTTGCTCCATCCATTGGATTGACATCTGGCTTTGCTTCTCACAAACTCAATTCACAACAGCAAAAAAATCAAAACACATAATGAGTCAAGCAGCAATGAAAAAAAAACAACACAAAGTGAAAAACTAGCTTCAAACAATAACTGCCTTTATTCTATCTTATCTTTAAAGATATCATGCAAATCTTCAGACATACCTTCTAGTTCTTGTAATTATATTCATGTAGTTTATGCAGTACCACAGAATTAGAGGACATCTCTGTATTAGAACATTATCTTATTTTTTTTAAATCTTCAGGACTGATGCAGAAAAAAACAGAAACTTTACCTGACTGAGTCCAACATGGGTGATTTCAAACTTGTTCTTGTAGATGGTTTTCTTCAGACAGCAGTCAAATAGTTCCACACCACCGCACAAAGTTCCCTGTTGGAAACAACAACTTGTGCCCGATCAATCCTCTCAAGATCTTCAAGCCATTCAACTGCTGTGTACAAACCTTATAGCAGCTCCACAGTGCTGAATCATGCACAATGAACAGTAGCATTTATTAATCAGTTCATCTACCGAGTATGAAATGAAAAAAGAAACTTTCCCTTTTACTGCAAACTTAAATCTGCATTCTATTTTCAAACATTGCTATGCACAGCTAGAGACAAATAAGCACATGCTATTATAAAAAAATAAAAAGGAAATATTCCCCAAATTCACATGAAGCTGATTTCAAATTACAAATCCATGTGCAACAAACAGGACTCACGGCCACAACACGGGAGCCATCCTTCTTCCAAACCAGAGCGGTGATGGTGTACAAGTTGGGAATCTCCTTCACCTTGGGGTCATCCCACATCTGACGTCTGGGGCTCCAGTTCAGGGTGTGAAGTCTGCCAAGAGCAGAGGTCCATGAGTAAACAGTTCCGTTTCAGTAACTCACATGAACCTTCCAGTGGCATGATATGCAAATGCAAATCATTCTTTGGCGGGGAGGGGGGGGGGGGGGGGGAGTAAAAAGGGGAAAAAATCACTCTCACACACACACATATTATTAATATCCAAGAGGGATCTCATAATGACTATAAGGCCTGCTCACACAGAAATGAGGACTGAAATGGCAAGGCTCACTTGTCATAGCTTCCAATGACCACAGTCTGCCCACTGGGGCTGCAGACAGCGGAGGTAAACTCGTGCTCATTCTCCTCCCGGCTGTAGTCAAAGTGCTGGAAGCTCCGTCCATCTCTACCATAGGCAATGATCCGCTTGTCACAGCCAGCAGCCACTATGGCATTCTGAGAGAATGCCAGGGCATATGGGGGACAGGGGTGTGTACAAATCTTGCCCTGAAAGTCAAATGGTTTCTCATGGTAGATGGAATAAAAGACCTTGCATCAAGCTTGAAATTCTTAGGATTCTCCCTATTTTCTTCCTTTATGTCAGCTGCATTAAAAGTTTACAAACTTTTCAGATATAAAAATATCTAGATCATTGATTTCAAGCTCCTTCATGTAAAAATACATTGATACAATTCCTTATAATAGTCTACATGTTTTATTAACAAGGAAGACAGGTCAAATTATCATATACAATTCCAAATTCATGTTAAACATTTGCTTTCATGGGAATGCCAGATATTTTCTAGGTAATGATTTCCTCACCACTGAGTCTCCGGTTCCCTCATCATCGAAGAAGTAGCGGATGATGCTGCCATCAGCGTGGCCTGACAATATGCCCTTGCCTGAAGGGCTGAAAAAAAATGTTCAATGCTCCAATCAGGGTCTATACCAACTTTTCAAAATCATTGTCACTTCAAAAACACTTACACTGTTACAGAACATAATTTTCTATAATATTTAAACTACACAGTTACTCAGAAATCCAAAGATGGTAAAAATCAAATACAGGAAAATCCATCAAAACATGAATCAAACACATTTTTTGTTAGAAAAAAATCCATCATTATATAGTATTAGTAACCATCTTTTCAAGTATGCTACAACATTTCTCATATGTATGCAACCTTGTTGCTGCCAGATTACTCACTTTGTAGCCAGAGATACTACATAGCTCTCTGTTCCATAGACAGTAGAAGACTTGTTGGTTCTTGTGTTGGCAGCACGGACCTAAAACAAAAACATTCTCATGAGTTGTGTTGCAAGGAAATTTACAAAACAACCTGCTTAGCATTTTCTGCCATGACGACGCAATATTTAGCATTGAAATAACTATGAACACAATAAAAGAGTTGTCTCTTTTCAGCCATGGAAGGACTTCTCATGCATGACCATAGGAAAGTCATTTTTAGAAAATTGGAGGGAAAATTTTTCAAAACTTTCCCTTTTCATTTTAATGGAGTACACTTGATTGATGATGTGAGAGTACCAAGAGAACACCCCACATGAATACAAAGTGTGTACAACTATTTACACAGAAAATAAACTATAACTATAAGCTGTGCTTAATGGAGTGCTAAACAAGCACTGAAGAAGAAGAAGAAGAAGAAGAAGAAGAAGAAGAAGAAGAAGAAGAAAAAGAGGAAGAAGAAGAAGAAGAAGAAGAAGAAGAAGAAGAAGAAGAAGAAGAAGAAGAAGAAGAAGAAGAAGAAGAAGAAGAAGAAGAAGAAGAAGAAGAAGAATTGAACACCTATTAAATGTTTTAGCTTCTTCTAGTGGATCTTCTTCTCAAATCTCCAATACCATGCAGTATCTGACAGGATAAACCCTTTCTTCCCTTTGCCAAGACACACTCATGAAGGACAGAGGCATTCCCACCTTTCCCTCTGCCAGTCCAAAAATGATGGACTGGTCTCCAGGCCAGATGAGGCACGTGACAGCACTCTGCTGGATGAACTTGTTGCAGATCACTTTCTTTTCACCCCTGTCATGAAGAAGAAACAAAATTGAAGAGCCAAATTTAAGTTAGGTTCATGTCATTTATCATTAAATGTGCTGGATGAACTCGTCACAGATCACTTTCTTGACACCTTTGTCAAGAAGAAGGAATAACATTTAGTGCCACATTTAAGTAAGTTACATGCCATTCACCATAAAATGTTCTAGTGCGCTAACAGCTCACGGCAAACTGTTTCTCGTGCAAATACTGTGGTCTTGTTAAAACACAAAATGTTAACAAAGTGCAAAAACTTAAGAGATTGGTATATATACTTTAATCACTTTTCAAATTCAATTACTATATCACAGAAGAAAAAAAGAAGATAGCAGTGTGTGTGTGTGTGTGTGTGTGTGTGTGTGTGTATGTGTGTGTGTGTGTGTGTGTGTGCATGCGTGCGTGACTGTGTGCGTGCGTGTGTAGGTGTGTGTGTGTGTGTGTGTGTGTGAGTGGAAAAAAGCCATGATTCAGCACAAAAAATAAAAGGGTCTCAGCATGAAAATTAAAAGAATTTGCTTACCACTGATCTCCTATCTTGTAGACATAGATGATATTGTCAGTCTGTCCAACAGCAATTTTTGATGAGTCCGGAGAGAAAGCCATGCCTTTCACTGTGTAGCTCTTTTTGCCAAACTAAAAAGAAAGCAGAAAATTCCAATCTTATTAACCCCATGTCCTGAAACAAAATATCTCCACCTGTTGCTCTGTCAAGAAGACATCATTAAAGTCTAATTTTAACGAAACTGCCAGAAAATAACAGTGCTCTTGCTCTAATAATACTGATTTTTTAATGTAGTGATTTATCTGTTTAATCGGCAGCACAAATACGTGAAAGCTAAAGAGTATTCTTTAGTAACAAACCAGTCTTTGACTTGAATAAATTATTGTCCTTTACTCTGAATCTAAAAATGTACCACCCTCCTGTGCTGCAAATGTAACTAGCATCGCATGAAATCGCAAAAGCTTAGCTACTTCAGAGAGTAATCAATTGTAACAAGAAATATATATCTTAATAACAATTAACATGGATACGAAAATGACGGAAAACGTTGTTGCCAATTCAAATAATGTTCTATGGACTCATCTTTTCATCATTTACTATGAAGGCGATCAATTCG
This sequence comes from Theodoxus fluviatilis, assembly GCA_034096865.1. NCBI lineage: Eukaryota > Metazoa > Mollusca > Gastropoda > Cycloneritida > Neritidae > Theodoxus > Theodoxus fluviatilis. Next base: position 53,471 of record JAWQFJ010001792.1, on the reverse strand, counting down.
AATCGAACAGCATGAGAAAATGCGGTGAGAATACAATGAGACTGCAGTTTACCTTGGCATCGGCAGGCTTCAGTGAAAATTTGTCTTTCTTCTCTCCCTGTTCGTCAAAGAGTACCACGACCCGGTCAGACGTACTCACTGCCAGTTTTTGATTGTTCGGAGACCAAGCAAGGGCACAGATCTTTGCTGCTCCATCCTGAAAATGAAATCCCAACGTTAAACAGTATGCTCAAAACAACACCGATATCACGTTCTTTCCTACACAGTTTTAAATAAATCAAACTAGTTTGAAACATCACAAAAGCAGGCAAAATAACAGAAAATGATAGTAATACGCGGCGTTTACCTGTGGAGGCATCAAAGCTTTCATATGCTTCAGCTGCATCTTGGCGATTCTTTTGACAGCCGATTCCTGTCAACCGCCGCCTGGAAAGACACGCACTGAGGAATGTTGGCAACAGACGCAAGCGTTGTAAAGCCAACACCATTATTAGTTTCGAATAACATAACTCCTGTTTATCCCAAAGTAATTATAATCAACATTTATTGAAAAACATTAAAATCTTTTCGATGTTCTTTGAAATTGTTATTCTTAGATTTTTACTGATAAGTAAAGTACACATTGAAGCTTCGAAACTAAATCAGTAGATTGTTTACATCATGGCTGGCCTGCGGCTGCGAAATTTTACACTGCCTCCCAATGTTTTGAGGTTGTTCGAAATTGTAAGTTTGCTATTAGCTACTTTTTGCTCCCAAATTAGAAACTTATATAATTGTGGGCATTGCTGAAGGGTCAGTGAACGCAAAGCATTGATGTGATGGTTGTAGAGTGAAATATGTCGCTGTCTGCAATGTTGATCAATGATCGAAAGTAAAATTTAGCTTTTGATTTAAACTGTTTTGATCAGACGATGTGTATCTTTTTTGATTGGAGCATTACTTATACAGTCAAAAGAATAACGTTGCGTTTAATTTCTGTGATGTGATATCGAGGATCGTGTACGGTGTAGTGTGTTGTTTTTCTCACAATGGGAATGTTTGAGGCATAGCTGATAGCATCAACCTGTGCTTGCATCCAGTTGACGAAGTAGCTGCAAACGGAAACTTGTTAAAGAATATACTCACTGACAAGGTCGAGTGCGTTGTTATGGATTTGTAATCGTTGCTGAAGTGAAAGGGTAAAACGCGATGTCTGGTATTATCCAATTTATTCATCTACTGTGTATTGTAGTTCGTTACTTGTACATACTGCATTATGATTATAGTTCCGAAGTCTACTCTTGCTCACTGAAATGGCCGAGGTGTTTGGTTTGTTTGTTTGTTTGTTTGTTTGTTTGTTTGTTTGTTGTATTAATAGAAATAATTCATTAGAGTGTTTATCTTTTTATAGAAGAGTTAATCATATTTATACAACCATCATTCTGAAGGACAGGGCAGGCGTAAGATAGGACTGGATATGGTATAGAGGCTCCATCCTTGTTTGAAGATTTGGTTAATAAGCTGGCTTTCGCTAACTCCATCAAAGGAAACTATTCTTACCTATCATAATTCAAAACAAAACTAGCATATTGTTTAGGCACTCACACACACAATTCTCAAATTCTGTCTGTTTTCGTGTCTAGGGGTATCTCTAGTGGAGGGGGGATAATTAATTCACTCACTCTCTCACTTTCGCATGACGTGACACATTATTCATCAGAGATTTTCTTTAATCAAATTTTATCATGAGTAAAATCAAATTCAAGGCAATATGAACGAAAACGTCAATCGATTCTATCAGTCTATTCTCTGACTGAAAAGTAGAGGATTAATTTCACTGACCCGAAACCAAAGTCCACCCAGAGTTACAAGTTCACGTAGATAGGATGACGCTTCTCAAACTTTCCAATGACGAAACTTCTGCCCAAAACGATGTCCTCTCAGAAATGGGCATTCACAAGCACACACTATCTCTCTCAAGGCTACACCTCAAAAGGAGAGAATCAAAAAGGCCATAGACACTTGTGGGTTCACCCACACACATGTACACGTGCGAACAGTGGTTTGAAGACCAGCTAGCGTTCAGAACCAAACGACGGAACTTCCATGTGGTGGGATGGCGTCATAATCCGGCAAAGCTGGACCTTCATTCGTACAGGACACTGTTCTTCTTAATACAACCTTTCAGATGGTCAGGGGGGATTAGAATTTTAACGTGTTTCATCTCAACACCAGCTGCTCGAAAATACGTCTGCTCATAACGACATTCCCAGAGTCAACTGAATTACATAATTTCAGCGTCTTTGACTCAAGAGTTACTCACAGCGCATGCGCCACCACCTCCAACCAATCAAATTATTGTTGCATCACTGATAATTTTAAACAACAGCCGGTTCAAATCGGACTCAGAGTGCAAAGCTCAGCTTGTTCCCGCCAAAACATCGATATGGCAAACGTTTCAAACAACACAGAAAATGGAACAAAGGCTGAACCGTAACAGGGAATTAAACTCATTTGAAGTTGAACTGTCCATTATTTGTTCCTAAAATGTTTCCTAATGATTGCATTGTTCCCCCATCTATGGTTGTATACTCAGGGACATAAGAAACGCGAAAAAGTTAGTCCGCCTTTGCCATATCCTAACACACCCATATGCTTCATCAATGCAGAATCTGCACTCATTTGTGAACACCACACATCCCCACTGTTGCCTGTGCTAGTTGATTCTAGCCTGAGCCCACTGGAGACGGGCCTGGCGATGACGATGAGTCAGCACTGGTCCTGGAGCTGGACGACGATTTAGTAGCCCGTTCTCCTTGAGGCGACGGTGCACCGTCCTGGCGCTGACTCGATGTTGGGCATTGCCTGACAAGTTTGCTGATGTGGTAGTCGCCTTCAGAAACTTTTCTTGCCGTTGGCTTCTTAAAATGTATCGATCGGTCTTGCCGAGGGGTCGTAGCTCGAGGCCTGCCTAACTGTGGTCCATCAGCAACCGTGCCAGTCGCCCGAAAACAGTAGAGGTGAACATTGAATAGGTTTCTGTGAGGAACACCAGCCTCCAAATGGTGAAGCGCTCTGTTGCATTCTTCTGCGAGGACTGATGAAAAGGAAAGAGAAAATTTTCAGGCCTGTTTTTTATTGAGGTACAACCCCTGAACACTCCTACAGCAAGCAAATTTTGCTGCACAACTTGCAAGTGCCTCCCATGAGGCGATCACCATGCTGCATTCGACTGTCCTTTGCCACTGTAAACAGAACGCTGTGCACAAAATGTGCACGTTGTGCGGTAGTTAAGAGTGTAAATGCATAGGCACTGTACACAAAATATCTCAAGATTGTATTTAAATTATTAAAAATACACACTAACTTTTTCGCGTTTCTTATGTCCATGAGTAAATATGTTGAGAAACACTGCTGTCACGCCCTCACAACTGGATTGTCGTGTCATACTAGTGGCAGTTGGCACTGAGATTCAAGCTTTCCCTCCTGAGACAACCTTATGCGCGTTGTGAATAGACTTGCCTGTTAGCTTAAGTAACCAGTCCATTATTAAATGAAGCAAACATCTACAAGCAGATTCTGTGAATTCATTATCACAGTAATAATTAATTAAATGTGTTAGTTATTTTGGCAGTAAAGTGGAGTAGGGGGCTACCTTTTTATTGGATAATGCATCATTAAAATTTAGCCCAACTAGTGTAAAAGTGGAGCTGGGACCCTTAGAGTTCATTGAAAAACAAACACACACACACACCAAGTAGTTGCAGCAGGAGCTCTTAACCTCCTGAGAATGGCATATGATCTTTCATCTTCCCTGTCTGGCTGAGGTTCTTGTCTGTGAAACCACTGGGGCTAAGGTGTATTGCTTGCAGTGACCACAGTGGTCTCTGTGAAAGCTTGTATTCTTTGCATTGCCTGTGCTGAGTTGTAAGTTTTGCCGTTGTTTCCCCTGTAGACTGAGGATGGGAATAGATCCACCTTGTCTTGCTGCACAGTTTTTTGGAGGCGATTGACTAGGAATATCATTGCTTGACTTGCTCTTAGTCTTACTATGACCTGATCTTATGAATTTTCATGATCAATTACCTTAAATTGCATACAGAGGCTGATTGGCTGTAAAACTCCATCCATCCATCCATCCATCCATCCATCCATCCATCCATCCATCCATCCATCCATCCATCCATCCATCCAACCATCCATCCATCCATCAATCCATCCATTTATTCAATATGCTGTATTGACAGCTGCTGAGTCTGGTGGCTCTGTGCCTGGTGTCCAGCTGGGACAGCCACGGAGTGACCTACCATGACCTCAGCAAGGACGACTACAATGTCCTCAGCAACATCAACTTCTTCATGGCGGCCTTTGTCATCACCCTGCTCTGCATCTCCTTCATCGCCCTCCATGTGCTGCTCTCCATCAGAAGGATGTCCCCCTTGCTGGTAAGGTATCATCCAACCATCCATCCACCCATCCATCCATCCATCCATCCATCTGTCCATCCATCCATCCATCCATCATCTGTCCGTCCATCCATCCATCCATCCACCCATCTGTCCGTCTGTCCGTCCACCCATCCGTCCGTCCATCCATCTGTCCATCTGTCCATCCATCCATCCATCCGTCAATCTATCCATCCATCCATCCATCCATCCATCCATCCATCCATCCATCCATCCATCCATCCATCCATCCATCCATCCATCCATCCATCCACAGTTAGCTAGCTGTTATCTAACTTTGTATCATCCTTCAATCATTGTCAGCCATTTAATCATTCATTGATTCATTCAGTCATTCATTTAATCATTCATATATATTTAATTACTTCATTGATTTATTCATCCATTAATTTGTTCATTTAATTTTTGTTATTCAACTATTCCTTTCAGTTTGTCAATTCAGTCAATGGAGTAATTTGACAGGGCTTACTCCATTCTTAATTCAAACCTCACCTCCTCCCATCCTCCCTCCAACTATCTTCCTGCTGATGGATGAAGATGAAGAGACCTTTCATCTCATACTCTTCTTTTTGTAGTCATTAAGTGGTTCAATATAGAAAGATTGAACACTTTAGGTGTTGTGATAGATACCCAGTCATGAGGCTAATTCTAGCAGACTGGCATTTTAACGAGAAAGCTTCTCTGTGCAATATTGAGATGATGATACAATTTCTATTTCATACATCGATGACAACTTTATCTGACCGTTGCACTCCCAGTTGCTGATACTTGGAACTGGATGGTGAGGTAGACGGACAAGAAGTGAAAATGCAGTGTGACGTGATGTACTTTAGTAAAACCCTCATGACATGTGTCTGCTCCAGGACTTTTTCATCAACCTGGTCCTGAGCATGCTGGCTTTCATCGCCGCCATCGTGATGTGTGTCTCCATCACCAAGCTCAACCAGTCTGAAGCAGTGAAGGAGGCTGACCTCTCCTTCTCCAACTTTGAAGTGGCTGTGGTAAGCAGATTGCACCCTCTCCTGTTGGCATGTCCCTTGCCCGTCTTTGTTTTCAGTGTTATTGACAAAAGTGAATGACTGCTGCATGGGATGCTGCCCGTTTCCCCCCCACCTTCACTGGTCACAAAGTTTAACCTGTTGTCCTTTTTGACTCACATGCGAAGCAAAAGTGAGTCTATGTACTCACCCTTTTCGTCCGTCCGGGCGTCCGGGCGTCCGAAAACTTTAACGTTGGATTTTTCTCGGAGACTATTAAGTCTATCAATACCAAATGTGGCATGATGGTGTATGATGACAAGGCCTCAAAAAACATACATAGTGACTTGTCCTTGCTTCAAGGTCAAGGTCGCAGGGGCCATAAATGTTGTCTAAAAAACAGTCATTTTTCACATTTTCCCAATTTTCTCTGAAGAGATTGGATACCTGACCTATATATGGTATATAGGGCAAAGTAAGCCCTATCTTTTGATACCAGTTTGGTTGACCTTGCTTCAAGGTCAAGGTCACAGAAGCTCTTCAAAGTTGGATTGTATACATATTTTGAAGTGACCTTGACCCTGAACTATGGAAGATAACTGTTTCAAACTTAATAATTATGTGGGGCACATGTTATACTTTCATCATGAGACACATTTGTTCACATATCATCAAGGTCAAGGTCACTTTGACCCTTATGAAATGTGACCAAAATGGGGTAGTGAACCACTAAAAGTGACTATATCTCATGGTAGAAAGTGCCAATAAGCACCATTGTGCTTCCTATGTCTTGAATTAAAAGCTTTGTGTTGCATGACCTTGGATGACCTTGACCTTGGGTCAAGGTCACATGTATTTTGGTAGGAAAAAGTGTAAAGCATTTCTTAGTGTATGATGTCATTGGTAGGTTTAGTTGTTTGACCTTGACCTTGAAGGTCACCTGAAGGTCAAGGTCATATAAAGGTCAAGGTCAAGCATGTGAGTTGTATGGGCTTTGCCCTTCTTGTCTTAGTAGTGTACAATTTATTCTATTTTTCCTTTAAAAATGTTTTCTTCAAAACAAGCAGTTCTAGTCAGTAAGCTTAATCTATGTTTGAATAACATATATACTAAGTTTTGACAAATATCTTCACATTTAATGGAGAAAACGAGAACTCAAGATTTGATACTATTTATAGACCAGTGGGCTATATTGGTCACATGACTACAGCAAAGTCATAACTCATTCTGTTTTTGTATACTGCAAGTTAGTATCTGTCAAAAATGTAATTATTGACTTGTCAGAAATGAAAAAAAATATTTTGACTAAAAAGTCATTAGCTGCCCATTATTATGCTATATGTCATCCCATTAAAAACACCAAATAAGTAAAAGTAAGTCAAGATAATGCAATCAAATTTTATAACACCCTTGCCCATATATAACCTAATCACTGTGCCAAATTTCATAAGTCTGAGATTACGGTTGCTAAGGAAACTGATCAAATTTCCCAAAAAAAACTTTCAAATGCGTTTTTCTCAAACGTGAGCCTATTAGGCAAACTATCTTTAAAATGATGTAACTTCGCGAAAAATAGTCAGATCTCGATCATTTTTGCACCTTTGGAAAGCTTGTTCCCTTGATTTCATAAAAATATGCATATCTCAAAATCTTCCAAGCGCCACGAGAGACTCATTTTGTGATGGAGGGTCACATATGTGTTCCCCTGTATTTGTGCTTCTGGGAGTATGCTAAAATGGGAAATGATGAAACCACGTTGTCGTGAAGTCTAGGATGTTCTAAACCAGCTGTTCATCAAGGGGTTCAATGTGTGTGTGTGTGTGTATGTGTGTGTGTGCGTGTGAGAATTAGTATGTAAGTGTTCAGATGGATGGGAGATGTGTCCCCTGAATTGTGCATACTGTATGTTGTTAAGAATTTTATTTTTAAAACTTCCTCACATTGCACCATTTCTTTTATAGTTAACCTATATCATTTTTAAAAAAATCTTCTTTCTTTCTTTCAGGCCTTCAGCTTCATGTGTGCGTTTGCTCTAGGGGGAAGTGGTTACTTTGCTTTCAACCGACATCGGAAGCAGGGCGACCTTCCGCTGAACCAGAGCCACATGAATGCCGACCTCCCTGGCGACATCCCAACCTAGATGCACTGGGGCTGCTGCTGAACAAACAGAACAAGGTGCAGAATGAGCTTGATGAAGTATTTCCTCTGAGGGATGACAAGGTATTATATTTTGACAAACAGTCATAAGAAGATGACATTGTACATGCTTTTGTCCGTTTCTGTTTGGCACATTCCGTCAGCTGGTGTTGCTGACAGGGTCATTTACAGGGCTTGAGTTGCCTTCTGAAAAATAGGTTTGAACGTAATCTTTTTTGTTTTAACTAACACATTTTGAGAGTTTTCTTCACCATTTTTGTTCATTTCAAATGCAGGTGTCACGTGTGGGGAAAGAAGAGTAATGGTAGATTTTACACCTTCTTTCTAGTTGATCTGAAAAATTATTTTGGTGTGGTTGTTATTTTGTGGTTTGTTTATTTACTCTTTTTTTATTAGTACATGAGAATCTCAGAGACAAGCATGGACATTTATACATTGGGCTCAATGTAGATGCATATAAACCATGGAGTGTGGATTCCCCAAAAATCAAGTTTTGTAAAGAAATTGTCAATAGGATTGCATCTCTTCATTCAATATTGGCAACCCTGGAAAAGTACATGATGTAAGGATGATTCAATGGAGATCTTAAAAAGTAGTCACATATACTTTTCATCCAAGGTAAAGTATCATTCCATAAGGACAGAGATAAGATGTCCTAGACATTCTGACCTTGAAAAGTTCTACCAAAGATATTGAGAAATGTGTGGTGAGAAGAATGTACATTGCATTGAATTGTGTGAATCATTCATCTGTGTAGAGTTCCACAGGTCATTGTCACAACAAGGAGTTCTTGTCAGTTTGGAGTCACTTTTGCCATGCAGAATGACAAGGGGATAAAGATTTAGAACACTAGTGTAAATGTGTCATGCGTGCTTTAGCATAAACACAGTCAATTTGCATTCAAAATAGGAACATATCCAGTAAATCTAAAGACTTTCAAGATAAAATGTTTTTGATTTCACACACTCCTTTTTGAAAAGATTTTATGAATTTTTTTACATACAGTTCTCATTTTGTCTGAGTATTGACATCTTAATATACATTTGGCATTTATTACGACTCATGTTCGGCATTTGTTGTTTTGTAGGCGATTTCCGTTGCGATTAGATTTGGGCAAAAGAATTCTGTCAGAAAATTCTGACATTTAATTTTAATGGACATTGAATGCTTTTTTTTCTTTCTCTCTCTCTCTCTCTCTCTACAATGGAGACAATGTGCTTGATTGCAAATGTAATGATATTGTGGTTGTGACAGATGTGTGTGCTATTATTTCTTTTTCCGTTCCTCCTGCTTTTCAATATATTGAATTAAGGTGAGGATTTTTCTAACACATTTGATTTTCCTTACATTATTTTCACCCACTAGATCAGTATAATTATTAATTTCTTGGACAGAAATCAAAGTGGGTCATTTGTAAGAGCTGAATTGTAACCTTTGTGGGAAAATGTGTGTGTGTGTGTGTGCGCGTGCGTGCGTGCGTCCGTGCACAGGCTCTCTCATGGATGTATGCATGGATGTATGTTCAGGAGTATGAGTCAGCAGATTAAGAATCAAACAGTGGGCACAGTTATGTATGTTAAAATTACAAGAGATGGCTTTTCACTTTCTCTCTCTCTTTTTTTCTCTCTCAGTCTCTGATTTTATTGATAATCATGAGGTAACAGTATAGTCTACAGAGTTGGAGAGGCAGTTGACCTCTGAAGACGAAAGTGCACATCTGACAACTACAAATTACAATGGGAGTAGACTTATGAAAACTAACAGAGCTGATGCTGGGCAATTGTTCTCTGTAGGTTGTTTCTGTGTCTCCTTTCTCTTTCTCCCCCCTCTCATTTCCCCCATCCTCACCCATAATGTCATTAGCTACCCTCCAAATTTGATCTGTTTTGTGCTGCTTTCTTAAGACTAAGACGAAGTGACAGAAGGTGGTTGTTTTTACTACAGAAACACCTCCTTCATAACTGCATTGAATTTCTTTTCATCACTGGATTTAAGCAAGGTGCAAGACTGCATTGTGCTTTATTTCAAAGCTGTTCGAACTCTATTTTTGTTGTTTTCACACTCTTTTTTTTGTTTGTTTCATCATGGAATAGTAAGTTTAATTTCTAGAGTTTCCCTCAGATTATATCTGTATTAAGTTGGTGTGTGTGTGTTTTTTAACCTCATGATTTATTTTGCTTGAAAGAAGCAGCTGAATTTGAGATTTTTAAAATGGTTCTTGTTGTGAACATTTTGCGTCGGTGGAATGTGATTCTGCTGACTTTGAAAGCTCAATTATGATCATCTCTATGGAGAATCTCAGGAACAGGAATCAGCTGATGACGACATGTGACCATGCAGGAGGTAACGAGGCTAAAGTAGGGAAAATGACAAAATGAGCTGTTTGAACCCCAATGTTATTTATTCGTTCATGCATAATCTAGAAAAAAAAGACAAGCATTTTCATAGAGGAAATCTTTGATTTTTTTACAGTAATGTTAAGCTCAGGAAAGCAAATACCTCACTCAGTGCACTGCTGACTTTTCTCAGCTTTTGCTCCTCAATTGTTCTGTCAACTTTAGCCTTGTTCCTCCTGGACAGTCACAAGTTGTTGAATTAAACACTGACCCATAGCTCAAAGGGATACAAAACTTTTTCCCTCCAAAAAGAGTGCTAAAGATATTAGTGGACAGTGTCTATGAGATATAGTGTGTATTTGCAACAGCTGGTGTTCATTTGACCAGTAATGTTTTCATTTCAACAGGTGTCCAGAAAATCATGTACTAATGTTTTTGTCAGCAAATCATGTGCCATGTAGATGAAAGCTTATAGTTTTGTATCGGACTCTGTGGATTGTTTGTTGATCAATGTATTCAGGACATATGGGGCTTGTGCAATATAGCTGCTTTATGATGATGATACTTTAGTTGAAATTGTCAGATTGCTGGGGAAATGACTCGGTAGGAAAGAATACAGATCTTGTATTGCTTATGAGGTGCTGTAAGTAGTGATACTGGCTTTGTGGACAAAACTGTCAATAGGATTGGTGATAAACAAATATTCCTTGTTATCATTGCTTTCTTAACCCATTATGACCTACAGCATGTGATGAAAACGGCTTCCTAAAACATGAGGGTTTTTTCCAGGAAAAAACAAAGTCGACAACACTTATTAAAGAATCTATATCTTCACTTCTACACTTCCTTGAAACAAGACGTACACCACTGTCAAATGTGACGTCTGCGTAACGCGCGCATAGCATCCGGTCATAATGGGTTAAAGAGGCCACTAGTTATGTTCTTAAGATTCTCCCTTCAAAAAGTTACCCCTTATTTTGGCAGAACAGGATGAGACAACTTATCCTGTTGAAAATTGATGCCTAGATATAGCAAAGGTTGAAAGTTTTGATCACGTTGTGTCTGAATTTTTGGGTATTATTTAGTGTCGGTACGTGGTGAAATCAAACAGAAAGAGGCACCTACATTTCAAATTTCCTTGATCAAAATATGCCATGCTTTTGTATTTGGATACAAATATTAGCAAACAGATGCATGCTGCCTGGATTTGATTAGTCTATTTGTTCTAGCAAAGTGGACGACTGTTGTAAATTGCAACAGTATATGACATGGTGTACATTTGTGATCTTGTACGTTTTTCTTTGCTTTCTCCCATCACAGTGGGAAAATTATGTGAAACATTTTAAAGAATGAGTATTTATTGTGGTGTATTTGAATGTGTAAGTTCCACCAAAGTAAATTTGGGGTTACCATAAGTTCATTCAATATTCTCCACAATGGTGGGTTTATGTCCATCATTCAATATTCTCCACAATGGTTTATGTCTGTCTGCCTAGAACTGGTTATCAGCTCTACACACTACCATTCTTTTCTTCAAACACATTACCATCACTCTTCCTCCTCTATTTTTTACTTTGTGCAACTGTACAATGTTTGTGCTTACTGTTTTAGGTTTTTCAAGCCAGTATTTTGGCTGCATTTGTGGTGGCCACTTAAGATTTCACTAGTGCAGCATGAGTCTAAATGCATTTTAGTTTTTTGGCCTGCTGGTCAGTTGTACACATTTTGAGCTCTGGGCTTGATTTGCTTAGTGAAACCAGCACATTTGAGGTGCATTAAAGTTGATGTTCCTGAAATAATAAATATTTCAGTTCGTGTACAAGATGTTTTCTTATTGTCAGATGTCTTTTATTATATATATATATATATACACATACATATGTACACACATATACATACATACATATATACATATATATATACACAAACAACTACAGCATGTGCATGGTATACAGATATCTTTATTCATTTTCTTCCTCATGATGAAGCATATTAGTCAAAATGCTATCTAAGTAGTTTCTCATAACATAATGAAAAGAGAAACTACCCAAGTTCCCAAGCAATTTATATGCTGAACATCTGTACACATGTGGAGACAATGAACACTTTAATATCAAATCTTTCACAACGAGTGTGCTGCTAATATTTACCATGGAATGTCAAATCTTTTCATGCAGGTCTGAAGTACAGCTGCTTACATGAAGCAAAATCCCCAGTGCTTGTTCTTACACATTTCTAGTTGTAATACTTTTACAAAATAAATCCTTCATAATTATGCTCACCAAATTTCCTGTTCCAATACACGCAATATAAATGTGGAATACTTGAACAAAATACCTCCAAGGAAGCCTGGAACAAAATCCATATAAAAAAGGCAGCTCTGTTATTGCTTTGAAAGCAATTCTTGGCCTGTGGAAAATTATATTCTTAATGGCGTGTGTTTATCTTTCCTCTCCGTTACAAGGAACAATACATACCTCATGAACAGAAGAGTTGGCTTGGAAACCAGATAGCGTAATACTTCACATTCATGAATGGAAATACTTGCATGCTGAAATACTTCAACCAGAGCGCAAGGCATGTGTACAATACTTGGGGGACCATTAGCACAGTCACAAGCTTGGAAGAAAATACCACACAATGACGGTCTTTAGCCAGCCTTGGTCACAAAGTCAGAAACCTTGTTTAAAGCATTGGAATATTCAATGCATTTACACCACTCGATGAGAACGGGTGTTTTACCCTTTACATGCTAGGATAGAGTATTTCAATTCTATCATGGGGTTTTCAAATGAAGGAGGCATAAGAAACTTTTCATGCTCTACAGTTTAACTCAATTGAAACTATGATTAAATATCTGTCCCTCTGTTGCTGAAATCTCTAATCTGCAATCAAGGAAAAGCTTTTGCAGTATGTATAAGGGCGTTTATATGTCTCAGCGTTCTGTAATCCCACATACACCAAATGATTCAGTGGCAATCTTCAGTGAATGTGGCTTTTGTAAATCATTTATAAACCTCTCACAGTGGCTATGTTGACACAGTAATGAGGGGGTTTGTTCTGACATACTTTGTAATTTGTCCTTTTACATTTGTTCTGTCATGCCAAGTTCAATACAATCAAGATGAAAATCATTGCAGAATATCATGAAGAGATTCTTGAAGTGGAAGTTGGTGTTGAGAACCAAAGACTACAGTACACAGATGTGGAGATTCTGCTAGAGCTAGCTCCTAGCTCCATGCATTGGATATACATAATACTGCAAATTATTGTATTTCATTGGGTACAAAAATCAAAATATCATAAATGTTAATAAATTACTGTTGGCTAACCTTGTTGGTTTCATTAGTATGAAATTAAGATGAGAATCAGAATTAATTCTGCATCAAATACAAGAATCAGAAAGTATGTCAATGTCTACTTGGAAATAAAAAGCTATAACTATAAGCTCACGTGAGCCATTCATTCATAACTCGACATTATGCCCAAATCTTAATAGATATTATCACGTGTAGGTTACCTGTTTTGACCATCGGAAAATCCCCAATAACCAAGGAACCATAATAACAGCTGAAGCGAAATCAACTGTTGGCAGTGGCCATTTCTTCAGTAGAGGAACAAACTGGATTTAGTTCACAATTTTACCTTCAGTATATAAGATATATTGCCACATCTCATATGTTGTAAATAAATCTAGTATTTGTAATATGACACTGTACAGGGTGATAAGAATCCAAATAATTATGCATATCTTGAAGAAAATTTACTATATTTATATCTACACATTTATTTGGACAAATGGCTTGTGGAAGTTGACACAGTAAAACAGTCATATACACACTGGAAGACAACTGTGTTCACCAGGAGATATGAATCACGTCACAACAAAAATCACAGCATTCTTAATTCTTCACAAGTAGTGTAAGTCATGTGGACAGTATTGCACTTTCCTAAGGAATGTAATTCTTCCATATGAGGGGAGACAGCAAAATGCCTACTAAAAGATCCCACTCAGACAACCATGTGTAACCAGATTTGGGAAGGTTAAGGTAGTACAAGGTCATGAAATGTTGGCGCCTAAATTCAACTGTATGGTACAGAGTAGCTGCAACAGATTGCCTTGCTTGTATGCTATTGCGTGCAGCTGCATTTGAGAAGAGGCCTCATATGATGCCAGTCTTCATATGAGAACATCTCTTGGTAACACCAGATGCCATCTGCAGCTAGATACATATGTACAAGTAGTTTAACTAAGAAACTCTACTTGATTTGGGTGGATTTCTTCACATCTGACTCACTTGTCCATATTTGTCATCTGAACTCCTGTGTATCAAAAACACATTCTACATATTTAGCTTGCAACATACATACTTCATATCAAATAGCAAATGTATAAGATACAAAGAGCTCTATAATTTATCTATAGATACTAACCTGAAAGACAACTGGTCACAGATTCCGCAGCTCTCATTTCTTTGTCAAAGAGGACACTTATGTTCCATCTTTTCCCCCATGTCCAAAGGTCAGCAGAAATTATGTTCCTATCTTAGGGCCAACAAAGTTTTACTAGAAATCTGCCTCAAAGGCTTTTGACAACCACTTGAATTTTCTAGATGGTCTGCAAAGCAACGATGTGCCCTGGGGTATGAAGTAAAGACTGACGTTTCAAGTGTGAGTTTGCTGAGGTGGGAACCCTGTGTCCTTTGAAGTCTTGGCACCTGCCAGGAAGACTGATCCTTATTTTTCTCTTGCATTTTGTCCTCATTCTGTTTGCCAGGAGTGGGCCATTGTCATCAGATGTAGCACTCAATGAACCACATAATTGTTCAGTTATTTGCATTCATAGTAGAGATAAAAGACCCCTGTCTTCCAGTGTTCCTGAGTGAAAACTAATGAGAGAAAAAGCAAGCTATGGGTTGAGGTAATGTTTCAAAATGGCAGTTAACTTCCTCAGAAATCCCAAAAGGGCATTAGTTCACATGCTCCATATAAACCAAAAATGATTATTCAGGAATCATGATGTTGTATATTCATTTTACAGTTAGCCACACAGATGCGGGGAAAAAAGGTAATAGAAAATGCAAAATGTACATAACAGTTTGCACATGAACAAAAACTCTAACCCATGAAGAAGCGACCCTCAATAACCTTGGTAACTTCAAGTGGTTCACATCAACAAACAAGTCTCCCACCAACCAGGCAATGATAACCCATGCAACTCATGGGACAGCAACTTGGAGTACAGGGCAGTTTCAGTAAAAGAAAATTTCTTGCATCCCTGCAGTCTCTGAAATAAACACATTTCACGTGACTCAATCCAAACCATCACTGGATGAATTCATTTCATACAGGAAGAAGTCACAGCATGGAACAGTTCAATAACCTCTTTACTGAAATCAGACATTACTATGTAGCAGTACTAGGATGCCATCTTCAGCAGGCATGCCAGAAATCAGTAGTCCCAATATAGATGAGTTTTGTAGATTCCTTCACACGAGGCAATCTGGCACTTGGAAACATTTCAACTGAACAATCACACGGGCCATGCCACAGTGTCTGTGCAACTACACGCTCCTGAAGATATCAGAACTGCTCTTTATTTCTTCTGTTGCAGTCATGACTTTCAAATGCTCAGGGCTTCAAACAGTTTGGCAGCTACAGTTCACACATTTGGTACAAGGTGTAAGCCAAGAATTCACAACACTGCAGTCCACGCTGCTTGAATACAACACCTTGTCTGATAGTGCAGCACACTGAAGCACAGAGCATGGTGAGACCCCCCAGGCAATCTTGACAAAGTGAATACTGTCAGTCCAGGAATGCTCTCACAGTCGCCCAAAAGGGCGCGACAGTGATGTCGTGGTGAATGTGTCCCAGGAATCACAGGAACACTTCTGAAGCTGGACAATACTGCTCCTAAGCAAGCAAGTTTTCATTCATTATTCTGTAAGTTTCTTTGTTTTTATCAAACTTGGCGAAGCGGTTCTTAGTGTTTGACATGGCCTCTTGCATAATTGAGAATGCAGTAGCATCTCCAAATAGCGCAGCAAACTGTCAACATGGCACAGAACTGTCTTCAGATTCCAACATTGCACTAATTGAAATGCATTTCCATTTCAGTGTCTTGCAACTGCACAAATTACCATCAAAAGATGTCTGCAGACACTGTGTAAACTTCATAACATAATATTAGTCATGGCAGGCAGTTCTCATTGCAGCAATAGCAGAGGACCACCTAAACACAGAAACTGTATGGAGGTGGATGAAACATTGTCATGGGAATTCAACTTGAAAGTTCCCCAAACTGCCAAAACCTTTCCGCCACATCAATTTGTATTCAGCATGGACCAGCAGCCTAACATTACTAGTCCAGTAACAACAGCAGGACAACAAACGACAGCAATCCAGGAACAACGCTTTGAGGTCAGGGGGCACAGGTCCAGTCACTCCTGGAGTTCATGCAGCACAGCAGCAGTCCATACTCATCAAGTGAACCCCATCACAAGTAGTTCAATCACAACAATGTAGTGGACACATGGCATCTGTTCTGAAACCAGAGCCGGAGGGCAGAGGGCAGGGTTCAGGAAGGCTAGCTGGAGGTGAAAGGGCAGTAGTCCTACTGGACCTCCAGGGATATTGCTGTAGCTGGAGGTCACAGGCCAGTAGGCCAGTGGACCAGTTACACTGGCAGGAGCTAGGTCAAAGGACAGTGTTCCAGCTACCGAGGCAGGAGCTAGGTCAAAGGACAGTGTTCCAGCTACCGGGGCAGGAGCTAGGTCAAAGGACAGTGTTCCAACTACCAGGGCAGGAGGTCAAAGGACAGTGGATGAGTAACAGCTGGAGGTACAAGGGCAGTGAAATAGCAACAGCAGCTGAAGGTCAAAGGGCAGCAGGATTGTATTAGCAAGTGGAGATAATCCATTAACAGCTGCTACAGGTCAGAGGATATCGGAGCAGCACAATCAACCACCAGAGGTCTCCGGTCCAGCAGTGGCAACAGTGGGTCACACAACAGCAATCCATCACACAGACGAAGGTCAGGAGCAGCAAGAACCTATCGACCACAGCATCCTTTCTTTTTGGTGGCATTGTGGAGTTTTACGGAATCCTCTATGAACTTGTCCTCTCTCTTGCACAAGGTGCTGAAAAACAGAACAGGTCTGTCAATCTTCATGCAGATTAATGAGCTATATTTCTTCATTCTGTATTACCTAAGGTAGCTGTGAAGAAACCGATATGTTTCAAAGATAGAGTATACATGGAATCTTAGTTCACCTGTAACTCTGGAATATTCCTTAATGTAAACCTTAAGTAATGATGTGTGTTTGCACATATGCAAACACAGACATGTATCTTTGTATGCACACACACACATCCTGACACATGCACACACACACTATTATACTGAATTGGTGAATTAGTCAATTCAACAGCAACTGTATGATTTAGGGTCCGATACCAGATGCAATTTCTACAATTATATGCAGCCTGATAGCAAGGCCATGATTACATCCCCAATTATCTGCTTCCTGCCAGGGGGAGACTACTTCGGAAATGCATGTACACTGCTCACTGCTTGGCATTGATAAGGGAGTTAACTCCTTCGCACTTTGTCTCATAAACGTTAACTGATTTGCTCAATGTCATGTATTATATACTAGACCGACCCATATAGTTCATAATACGGCACAAAAACCATTTGAAAAAAAGGGAGAGAAACTTTAGAATTAACATGTGTTGTAAAACAATTAAAATTACAAGGGAAAGGGACAAAAGAGTGCAAATTTCAGCTTCATTGGACATAACACACACATAATTCACCCACCAACTTGTAAGTGTTCCAACTGACGACTTTTTAGTTATTAAAAAATTTAATTGCACTCAATTGTCACTTTTCAGAATCCCTCTTATGCCATGTTATGAACTTTTCAAGGTGGCAAGCTGCCTCTTCAGGCCTGGAGACCCACCTGGCCAAGTCCAACATGGCCGCCTCCACTTCCTGCCCAGTGCAGGAGCTGACCTCGTGCAGCATGGCCTTGTACTCCTGCAGAGAGAAACCAGTGTCAGAGGCACGTTGCATGGACGCGAGGAAAGCCAAGATCCTGCGAGGATTAGGCTGGTGTCAACATGGTGAAAGCAGATGTAAAGGCAATGGAAAAGCTACTTGGGGCTGGCTGTGTGAGTACTACTGAAGCAGGCTTCAAAAACACAAAGACCGCAGCATTCCAGCTGATGAGGGAGATATGCGATTCTTGACACATGTTGACATCGGCCTATGCCTCGCTGAATCTCGCAGGACCTTGCGTCTGTGGAACGCGGCCCTGGGCAGCCACCCTCCAAGCGCCATGGATGGTCGAAGTGGCACGTGTATTCTTGGCGGCCATTCTGTGCCACAGAGACTATCAGATATTCTTTGTCACCGTTCGGTCATGTGATCAAACCAATTCTCAAATACTATGCACGCCATTAGGAAGAGAGTTCTGGGATAGTATTCTACCACTTTCAAAGTAGTCCCAAGACTATTTCCTAAAAAAACAAACATCAAGCTAATGATAGGGCACTAAATATGTACACATTCGATAACAGACTGTGCAGGAATGGAAATTTGTATTTACTTCTTGATATTTTAGGAAAGCTAGTGAACACCCTCCTGAAGTGACCATCACCGTTTCCAATGACGTAGTTTATATGGAATGCATAGCAGAGATGAAGCAGAGTGCACTGGAATGCAGGGTTTTTATGTCTCTGTAGCATAGAATGCTTTGGCGGCAACGTGTAAACGTTTTTGCTCGTATCCACATACAATAGAAAGCTCTGTGAAACTTCAAATTCTTTTGTAAAAACGTTTTAGCCATTCAGTTGTACACATACCTGTAACCATGCACATGATGTAATGCACAGTTGAAATATGTATTCATTATATATCTTTACTGAATCTGTTTCATTCATTTTCAGTTAATTTAACTCCCAAATTTACAATAGCTCCACTAAAAACAGCGCACTTGCATAACAATTAAAACATTTATTTACACACACTGTTTCTGAAGACAAATTATATATATCGGAGGGAGAACATGGCAAGACACAAAAATAAAACTACCACCACCACCACCACAAACACCACCTTAATTACCACCACCACCATCCCCATCACCCCCACCTCCTCCACCAACATGTACACCCCAGCCTCCGCCCCACCCCATATCCCTCAAAAAAGAGAGTGTTGATTACCAGAGCAAGGCGGTTCGCATCGTCAGTCCTGACCACACCACTCTCCTTGGCAGACAGCAGGTCCGCCTTGTTGCCCACGATGCAGATGACCGTGTCGGACTCCACCTCGTGAATGCTGGTGATCCAGTTGCGGATGTTCAGGAAGCTGTTCTCTGAGGTGACGTCATACATCACCACCACGCCATCCGCCTTGCGGAAGTACTGCTTGGTGATGCTGCGGAATCTACAAGAGAGATGCGCATTCATTCTGTAGCAAGTCTTTGGGTTCACTTCTATCTGCCTGTAATCTGTACATACATCTTTGTTTGTGAGAGATTCAATGAGAGCACACACAATGGTATTCGATTGTGAACTGTCCCTGCTGCCGTAAATGAAAATGAACAGTGCCTGAAAAATATGTAGAAGGCTGCAAGTGTTCCATATCATTTCATGAGGGCTTTGAAAGCTAGTCAACAGCAGTAGCAAACACTGAGAGCCATTCAACGGTCCGTCTTCAAAGAAGCAAATTATAACCAACTGAATTACCAAACTGCCAGGAACAAAAGATAAAAGAAAGCTATATATTCACCTCTCCTGACCTGCCGTGTCCCACAACTGCAGTGCCACTCGCTGTCCCTCGCAGATCAGCTCCTTCGTCTGGAAGTCCACTCCTGCAGAAGCAATTAAAAAATATGTTTTAAGTATTAAAAAAATTATGTTGACATTATTTAGGGCTGGCTGGAATTGGATTGGCAATAGGGAGTGTCAAAGATCACGCAATGCAGAGCAGGTATTTCACAAGTGATCACTCTTGGGGGTTTTTCCCTAAAAAGTTATTTAACATAAAATACTTTTTTAATGATGAAACATTCTAACAAAGCTGCTGAAGAAATGACGTTTAATACACTCATTGTAGAATGCACATTTGTTATTATAAACCATTCTTCTATGTATATTCCCAAAGCACGAGTGTCTTGCACCTGATCTGTACTCGGGAGAAATCAACCAAAACTTTCAAACATACTCCATCGACTTGTACTCTTTGCGAACTCTACCGTTCAATATATGGTGGTAGAAAGGAAGGCCACACACCGATGGTGGAGACGTAGTCGTGCTTGAAGACGTTGAAGCAGAAGTGGTGGATGAAGGTGCTCTTGCCCACGCCCGAGTCTCCCACGAAGATGACCTTGAACAGTCTCTGTGGGCCTGGGACGCCTTCAGCCTGGCAATAAGGGAAATAATAGTGAGAAAGCTGTTAAAGTAGCAACCATCGCCTGTTGACAGAGATACAGGGGAGGGGAGGGGAGGGGAGGGGAGGGTGTGTGCCTACGGCTGTACGTATGCGTGCTTCTATGTGGGCCTGGGACGCCTTCAGCCTGGCAATAAGGGAAATAATAGTGAGAAAGCTGTTAAAGTAGCAACCGTCGCCTGTTGACAGAGATACAGGAGAGGGGAGGGGAGGGGAGGGGAGGGGAGGGGAGGGGAGGGGAGGGGAGGGGAGGGGAGGGGAGGGGAGGGGAGGGGAGGGGAGGTGAGAGGAGGGGAGGGGGTGTGCCTACGGCTGTACGTATGCGTGCTTCTCTGTACGCATCGGTGCGCGTATTTTACAATGTTCATGAGCAGGAAGAAATTAGCATTGTGTGGTAAATAAAAAACAAAAACAGTCAACAGACAACTTGGGAAAGTAAGAATCCGCCATTTACTTCCGAATAAAATCGAAAGTAGCAAGTTATGTACAAGCCGCCACTCCATCCTTGCAAATGGAAAGTTTTGAATACCCAATGGCTGCATGTAAAGTCGCACGATATCATCTATCTTACGTCTCGGAGAGTTAATGAATGAATGAAGATTACGTTAGCGAGAAAGAGAAACCGTTTCAAGGGGTCAGTCTTATGCATCGCCAACACTGTGTGGTGCGTTCCTACTCAAGTCAAAAGCCCCCGAGGTCGAGCAAAGGCCACGAGGTCGAGATGTTTCTCAGTCACATAGACCGCGCACTCACCGACAGCGTTTCCCGCGAGAGGTCGATGACTTTGGTGTCTGGGAATATGTAAATATCAAGATCCATCAATTGTCCAGTGAGATCCATGGGAATGCTGTAATTCCTCCACAGACCAAGCAGAGTTTCCCTGGTGTACTTTGTACATCCCCCAGGGGACCGTTTTCCGTCCTTGTTGGTAAGGAACACATTAGGGTGTAAGGGCGGCATCGCCATGTCACAGCCCAGATGCACGCACACTTAGATCCAGTAATCCACAGTCAGCAAGACTGATAACTGCCGTAAGTCTTTCAGTCCTGCACTGGCCTATAATCCGTCCGGGTAACTTTTCCTCTGGTGCTTCACACCACACACCAAAGCGCGAAAGCGTACCTGCAGCTCCAGCGCTCTCCGGTGAGCACTGCACAGGGTGAACTCGGTTCACTCCGAAGTTCAGGAAGCGACAGGAAATCGTGGGTAATGGCTGCATGCAGTGTGCAGACTTGCTTGGTTAAAGGGAACAAGAAACACTCAGCTAGACTGAGAAACTTATTCGTGTAGTCTTTTTCTTCTTCTTTCTTTAGTTTAGACTGCCGCCTTCAGCAAGGTGAAGATTCTGCAGACGCGGAGAGAGGTTGCGAAGTGGAGGATTTGTCATGATTTGGAAGGGAAAGCTGCCAGTTGACCAGCGGAAAATATGGTCAGGATAATCGGGAGGGGGAAGGGGGAAGGGGGGGGGGGGGAAGGTGCTAGATCTGGGTTTTGAAGGCCTCCAGGGAGGGGCTGAGAGCGACCTCGGCTGGGAGCGAGTTCCAGTCCACGATGGTGCGTGGGAAGAAGGACTTCTGGCGGTAGGCTGTCCGGCATGACGGTATCTGGTAGGCAGCTGCGTGAAGACCTCTGGCGCTTCTAGTGGTAGGGTTTGCGATGGGGTGGTTTCGGGTGTTTATCATCAGCAGTCCATTAGTGTATTTGTACATAGTAATAAGACGGGCTTTACGGCTCCGTTCTTGGAGTGTGGGCCACTGCAGGCGTTCCAACATGGTGTCCACGCTCGAGGTCTTCCTGTGGCGGTTGACAACCCAGCGGGCTGCTCTGCGCTGTACAGCCTCGAGGCGGTCCACGTCCTTGCTGTAGTAGGGGTCCCACACGGGGCTTGCGAACTCCATGGGGGTTCGGACCAGGGCAGAGTAGGCTCGCTGCCTCGCCTCCTGAGAGCCGACTCGCAGGTTTCGGCGAAGGAAACTGAGCATTTGATTTGCCTTATAGGTGACATTTGAGACGTGAGTGTCCCACCTCAGGTCGTGGGACAGGGTCA
The DNA here is from genome assembly GCA_034096865.1 of Theodoxus fluviatilis. Taxonomy (NCBI): domain Eukaryota; kingdom Metazoa; phylum Mollusca; class Gastropoda; order Cycloneritida; family Neritidae; genus Theodoxus; species Theodoxus fluviatilis. The sequence goes on along the minus strand of JAWQFJ010001792.1, from coordinate 31,050 downwards.
CTCCGAGGTCGTCTGTCAGCTCATCCACAAGCCCCAGTAGTTGGCTCTCGCAGGAACGCTTAGGTCTGAATCCATGCTGTTCTGTTCGCAGGATGCCGTTGTTCTCAGCGAAGGACATGAGTGTGCTGGTGACAATATGCTCCAAGAGTCATTCTTAAAGCTACAAGTCCTGAGGAAAACATGTGCGAGTCACAACGCAGACGGGCAGTATGGAAACTTGTCACGCCGCACTGCTTTCACGTGGCTTCCACGACAAGGATTTAGGTCAATGGGAAAGCCTGCATGGGCACCACTCTCGTTTGTTATGTGAGTCATGAATAAATAAATGGATAGAGTTTTACGGCCTTTCAACCTTTGAAGATTATTTCAGGCCAACTACTACAACATCGCTAGAGCTGGTTAGAGCAACTCTAGACTTTCCCAGCCATTCGTATTTTACACATCGCGCAGGGAGATGCGGTGGGCCTATTCGCGCTACCAACCCACAGGAGGTTGGTGTGTAAGGTTGAAAAGCGTTTTAGTTGTTTCACTCTTGACTCTTGGACAACTGACACAGAAGATCACTTCGCACCTAACGGCAGACAGACCGTAGTCCGGCACAAACACATCCCTACTCCCCGGGGGAGCTTCCCGACCTGTTTCTGGCGCATGGTTGCACAACGGATAAACAGACATGAAGTAATCCATTGCTGTACTCGTGAGTAAATGAAATTACTCATGGGTAGAGAGAAAAGGCGCAAATTAAACACTTTGCCCAAGATTGCAACTCAAGGATCTGTACGATCATAGAATGTTCAGCCAGCTAGCTTTGAATCGACCAGCTACAGTTATGCGGTTGACCCAGTGTCGAGTGTTGTGTGCCATAAGAATGCCAGCCGCAATCCTCATCGTACAAAGCAATGACCTGAGTTGTACCCATGGACAGTCACTGCAATTGATTGCACAATTTTTTTAATAGGAAACTGTTGAGATGCCAAAGAAAAAAACTGCCGAAAAGATGAAGACACGCAATTTTCATCTGTGAAACGTATTGTCACACCAACCTCTGTTCCACCGTCCACTGCGGAAAAGCCAGTTGCGTTGCTACGTGTCGTCAATTTGCTGGAGTTATGTGAAGCCGCCATTGATTGGCTGCAAAGAGACACAAGGCTGATGGGGTGGCAAACGAAAATAATAGTCTATCACGAGCTGCTGATTTTATTAGATCAAATTGAATTTTCTTTAAAGTATCGCTTTTTACTGTGTTAATCGTTCTTTTGCAATGACCGTGCTGCATTTGTCACTCTTGCCAAACCAAAACAAAGTTTAATCTCAATACTATATTTTTCCCTCTTCAACACAGAGAGGGAAAAATATAATATTGAGATTAAACTTTCCGCCACCCGATCTTCTATTTCTAGCAATGCACGAAATTATCTCTTAACACTGGGTCATAGAATAACCGCTCTTTGCAGTAGACTGATTGGGGTAGGGAGTCACATGTGGTGGAAATGCAACTCGGGCTTGGCCACCAGAATTGATTTGTCCTCATTCATTTTCCCAGTGTAAGTCAGGGAGATCCATAACACACACACACACACACACACACACACACACACACACACACACACACACACACACACACACACGCCTCTATTAGTTTATCTAGCACTGTTGAACTAGAAACTGCTCATCAAGAATACATTATTTTGGAAAACTCTTCAATGAATTACATCTTACTAAACGTTAAAAAAAGGAATTCAGAAACTTTCCATTTCTCGATGGACAGAACTCACTTCATCCTCATTCTCTTCACTGCTTCCTCGCTTTCCGGATCGCTGCCGAAGTTGCCATCCTCAGTCACGCCAGATGACCTACTGGACGAGGTCAAGGGCGAGTCCATGGCTCTGCCCACGGTCTCTACGCCATTCACGCCTTCCACAGCCCCTGCCTCCCTGCCCAGTGCACTCTCGTTCCTGGTGGAAGACGCAATGTTGGAGCCCACGGCCCCGCTGTCGTTGAGGTCCATGCTGAGGTCGCCATTGCGAGCCACAGCGCTCAGGTTGCCTGGGAACTCCTCCATCTGGATGAGGTCATCGTCGCACTCGATGCCGTCATCCTCCATGACGCTATGGTCGTGCGAGGTTATTTCCTGGGATGGCCTCTTGGATACCCTGCATGGCAAAGAGGGGGGAAAGGTGAACAAGTGTGGAGAGGGTTCGGGTACATCATGAAGCTTCGCGTTGGTAGCAATTTCATTCAATAGGTATATGAATGGACCCATTTGTTTGCCTGTCTATCCGCCCGCCAGTCTGTTTGTCTTTCTGTCTCTGACCATTCATTTGTGTCTCTCTCTCTGCCTCCTTCTGTCCGTCCGTCCCCCCCCCCCCCCCCCTCTCTCTCTCTCTCTCTCTCTCTCTCTCTCTCTCTCTCTCTCTCTCTCTCTTTCTCTCTCTCTGTCATTCTTAATCAAAACCAAAGCAAGCGCACGCACACACACACATACACACACACACACAAACACATACAGAGGCACACACACAAAAACACACACACAGAGGCACACACACACACACACACACACAGGGCCGGACCAAATGAGTTGTGGGGGGGGGGGGTTCCTTTTTGGTTGGAGGGGACAAATCAGCGAAGTGGCGAAGCCAAGAGCGCGCGCCTGCAAAGCAGGCGCGCAAACTAGGGGGGTCCGGGGGCATGCCCCCCCCCGGAAAATTTATGAAAAACGGTTAAAATCTGTGCAATCTGGTGCATTCTGGGCCTTGTTTTGAGGGGTAAGAGCAGCATTGCTTTTGGAGACACACACAAAAAATATATTTTAAAAAAAACCTCAAACCAAGGTACATGCTTTTTCTAGGGGGGGGGGGGGGGTTCCGGAACCCCTGGAACCCCCCCCTGGGTCCGGCCCTGCACACACAAACACACACGCACACATACACGCACACACACACACACACACAAACACACACGCACGCACACACACACACACACACACACACACACACACACACACACACACACACACAAACACGCACACACACACACACAAACACACACACACACACATACACGCACACACAGAGAACCTACCCGGCCTTGCCAGGCTCCGGGAAGTATTTGCCGAGAACAGAGCCCTGCTTGACGAGGGCCTTGCGTTTGCCGCCCTCCTCCCGCTCTGCTGCAAGCTCCTGCAACGCACAACACGTCTGTCAGACAGCCGTCCTTGCTGGACACTTCCAGTAGGCCTATCTTCAACACAGCTGCAGGAAACTTCCAGTAGGCCTATCTTCAACACAGTTCTGCGAGTAATCGTAATGATAATGTCCCTGTTTGCGAGTATTACAACTTGCAATAGACTCCCGTCAGTTTCAGAACTGCACACTCACTGCCTGCATTTAGACGAACCCTGAAGACATACTATTCTAAATCTTTCTACGGTGACTCTGCTATATCAGAGTTGGATATGGGGTGGGGAGTGGGGGGTGGGTAATACGTAACGTAACTTTGTGTAACATCCTGAACAGATAAACTTTTCAGAATGACGCTATACAAAACCGTACTATTTCTATTACTAACATTGGCCGGGCCTAGACCGTTAGTCCCTGTACAGTATCGATCATCACATGCAATCATTATTGTCCCAAGAAATTAACATATGTCACTCATATAATAAAGCTTCGGCCATTGATACACTCACAATTCTTATTTTATCAAACATAGTATCGAAACTTCTGTAAACAGGACACGCACAGCATACATGAGCGGAGGTGGGTGGGGGGTGGGGTGGGCTGGGGGGTGAGGGGTGGGTGTTGGGTAAGAGAAAAGGGAGACTACTCCGTAATGACTACTGTGTGAAATTTGACCAACACAAGTTTGTTCATGAGGAATTACTTTGTCCTTTCTTTCTGCGTTTTCCTTCAATGGTCTGTTCGAATTCCACAACCCGCCATGATTGATGCAATGTTCACCAGTTTTCCCGTTTTAGATTCTCCATTAACAGATAAGGAAAAACATAATACGTTTAAAATACATACCATGCAAGGTGATTGTCCGAATTCAAGAATACAGTATATGTATACTCCATTTAATGAATCAAGGAGGTCAAAATGAGAGAGGAAACTTCAATGTCTTTTGCATTCAATATTAGATAAACATTTTTCTTATTTTTGCTCACCCACCCACCCACCCACCTTCCTTGTTGCACATTATGTTTGTTTCTAAATCTAACATAATCTCAAATGGCAAGTACTAATAAGAACCAATCCACCAGATAAAGTGAAATAACACTATTAAGAAGTACCAACAGAGCATGTTTTACCGAAGGTAACATTACAAATAATGCTCACCCACAAAGATGCATGTATGTGTTCAGGTTTCAGTCATCAGAGGCAATGCTAAACACGTTTTCCATGAGAAATTGTGAAAAATCCTTTGGAACTGTTTCTTTCTCTTATATGCTCACAGAATGTTAATAATAAAAATACTCTATGCATTTAATATGTGGAGGAGAAAACTTAAAATGCACACTTCCTCTTTCAGCACTATCCCCTTGATATCACAAGGAATATTTGTGAGTGCAATTTGTCATCTTGATCCTTTAAACCACAATTCATTTAGTAATGACATAATCAAACAAATATTTGCAACAATTCCTCTAAAGCATTTCCTGTTTAGCAGGCCAATAAAAGGAAGTCTATGTAAATACACTGTTCAATTATAGATGTGTTTTTAAGAATGTGTCACTACATACACATTATACTTCTGATGCAAATTCTCAGCTCATCTGCATTCTTGCCCCTAATTCTTCCAGGTTAAAAACTTTGAAAATCTAGGAATGGTGTCATAAAGTACTGAATGCCAGTAACCACAAAATACTTTTTTCTCCAAGTCATTGAGCCACACCTTTTGAGTCATTCTGTACCATTATGGCAAACTATCACATAAATGGACAGCCTGCAGAATAGGTGTATGTAGCCTCGTTCAAAACAGAGAAACTGAACTCAGTTCACCTTTCATTAGATCACATAGATGGTAGTTCTCACAATCATGTGAGGGCATTTTTAATTGCTAGGTACCATTTCAAGTCATGCTTAAAACACAAACACCTAGAATATCCATATACAAGAAAAAGCATGCAAAACCACATGTTAAAAAAACACAGTAGAACAGAGAGGAGATGTGCTCCAAAATTTCCTTCAAGAAAATCATACACACAAGAGGAAAACTGTATTAAAGAGAGACCACCATCCCACCAGTCTAGGAAATAAATACTGCAGCAAAGCGGCAGAAAGCCATTTTTGTATTTGGCTCTTGCAGTACACTCATCAAATGAAAACAGAACAGTTTTTCCCAGTAAAACTGCAATTTAATCTCATATCCAAAACTTTCATTGGCAAGTCAGCAAGTAGCACCACTATAAACATAAAGAAACCACAACTCATCGAAGAGATAGTTTCTGCATGCAAATCTGATTGAAATAAAATTAATTAAAAGTTCAGAGTAAAAAAATCTGAGTCCTGCTCAAGCCATACCTTCTGTCCAACCATGATATAGTAAAAAAGAATTAAAACAAACTGAATTAGCACATGTACATTCTGTTTGGTACATATAAAAAAAATCTTCAAATGTGGAAGGTCAATACATAATAAAAATCAAAATTTAACTGAAAGTAACATTGATCAATTTTTTTAAATTCCCAGATGTGCATATTTTGATTGTCATATTTGCAAATAACTCGTGTGCCCATGACATTACTTGTAAAAGGCTGATTAGTATAACAACATGTGACTTCCCATTATGCAGATTCACATGTTAAAGCAAAATTAATAAATAAATACAGGTTACACTATTATCCTCTACATATCAACACAATATGGGTGTAATTAATTCAAGAACTAAAAACACATTATGGAACAAATCTAAAAGTATGCACCAAGTTTAAAATCCAGGAGTTGCCATGCAGGAAATCAAAGGTTCCAGGGATCTGGGGTGGGAGCAAAATACAACTGTAGGCAAATGGCTGAACTGATACTACAGATGAAGGGTCTGAGAAAACTGGAATGGTTCTGATAGTGAGACAGAAGAGAGCTAGGCCTGCTTGAGAGTCATATAGCTACTCTGACCTGTACTATGGATGCAATGTAGACATCTTCATTACTACATGTACATTAATTCTACAGACTATGTATTGTCTCAACAGAAAATAGTGTGAGAGCGCCTAAACGTGATGAAGACCACACGGAAAAAAAATCTGTATCTCCTGTCTAAATCGTTTTTCTCATTAAAAAACAAAACAAAAACAAACCCTAACCCAAAATATGCACTAATTGTAAATGTGTCTTTTTAACAAATGGTGTACAAACTACAGTATTCATGAGTATTCATAAAACTAAGAAAAACAAATGGAAAGAACAAATGCAGACAACTACAACTCAAATAAAATGGGTGTTACTCTATTTCTTGAGGGTAAAATCATTGAAAAGAAGGAAAACAGGGTTACATCAAACTATCATTTGATCAGCAGCCACTAACACCCAGCTCAGCAGACTCAATACATAAATATCAACCTTCTTAGGTGTCACAGCGTCCAACTCGTTGCTTAAGTTGGCATGGTTGTTATCTGTGTCCTGAATAATCCATGAAAACATAGGTGCAGAGCAGGAAGACAGAGATTGCACAGTGAGAGTAGACATTAAAGATTCGTTCCATCACATCCCTTTGTAAACGTTTCAAAAGACAACCACCCACCAGAATAGAGGATAGACTTTTTTCATGCTAAGATGATAATGTTCATCCTCAGGATCTCTTGTTCCCACATGCATTGAGAGAGAGAAAGAGAGAAATAATTCAGAGATTGGTGTTATTTTCATTTTAAAAACTGAAGGAAAAAAAAAACTTTGACTTGTTTAATTGTGATTACTTGCTCATCTAACATAATTTACAATTACACTTTTTATCTTTCATGGACATATTTTGAGATCCAATGAACTTTTTTTTAACCACATGGATATATGTACTGTGGGTAACAAGCATGATATAATTATTATGAATAATATGAGTCAGTATCAAAAACAGAACTAAATCAAATCTTTGTATTATGATAACCACTACAACAGAATGGTTTACATGTTAATGACAATACATACAGTATCACATGTACTCCAGCCTATTCATATTTAATTAACAATTCAGTCATATTTGCAATGTGGTGTTTCAGAAAAACCATAACCAGAAACAGGCGTGATTTATGCAGCCATAGAGGTGGAGATAGGTTATTTCAAAAGACATCAAATGACCCCACTGCCATCTCAAAACATCACTTTAAAATGCCACTCTCAAACATCAGATAATTTTCTGGGTAATTCTGCTGCAATTAGAGAGTAACAACTAGACTACATATTTGTGTGATATAAATAAATCATCAGAGTGGTGTCTAACTTTGGATTCAAATGGAAATTGTTACCCAAAAAAATCCAAACATCTTTGGTATCCTCATCGTTCGTTTTTGACTTGAAGACTCTTTATCACGTAACATTTACAATAATAGCGACAGCTGTTCTGAGATGGCATGTTGCATAAAAACGTGCAACGCTTGGAGGTATATCCAAAAAGAAGTCCCCCATTCAAGTAGGATTCAAGCGCATCAATACCCGCCTTGCTTCAGCTAGTTCAGCCTCGTCCTTGTCATCACGAAGCTGCCGGTTCATGTCCCTGAAACAGATGCGACAGTGGCCAGGGTACTACATCAAGTGGAAGCAGCAGAAGCACTTGGAAGTGGATATTTGGATGTGGATATTGGAAGTGGATATTTGGGAGAGAATATTTGGGAGTGGATATTTGGAAGTGGATATTTGGAAGTGGATATTTGGGAGTGGGTGTCAGGAGGTGGATATTGGAAGTGGATATTTGGAAGTGGATATTTGGAAGTGGATATTTGGGAGTGGATATTTGGAAGTGGATATTTGGAAGTGGATATTTGGAAGTGGATATTTGGAAGTGGATATTTGGGAGTGGATATTTGGGAGTGGGTGTCAGGAACTGGCTATTAGGAAGTGGAAATTTGGGAGTGGGTTTCAGGAAGTGGCTATTAGGAAGTGGACATTAGGAAGTGGATATTTGGGAGTGGGTTTCAGGAAGTGGCTATTTGGAAGTGGATAAGGTGTTTGGCGACCAGGATGGTGTTGCTCGTGGATTAGGCTTGATCTTCCAGGGTGATCTGAATGCATGTTGGATCTGAATGATATGACCCTGTCCCAAAGCCTCCCCAGTATCCTCTGTGGCTGCTTGGGGCCGCCCCTGGCTGAGTTACTGGAGCAGGCCTCAAAAGTCAAGCACCCAGGGATTGCTGCTGATGAGGGGACATCCAGCGGTTTTTACCATATGTTACTCGAATTGGAAATGTCCTTAGAAACAACAGCAATTGTTGTAGGAACTGAGGAGTATCAGTGATACTAGTGCTAGTAGTAATACCCATATTAGGAGCAGTTGTAATATGGAGGCGGTGAATGGTGAAGGGGAGGAGGCGGGGAAGGGGAACGGGGAAGGGGAGGGGGATGGGGAGGGGGATGGGGAGGGGGACTGGGAGGGGGACGAGGAGGGTGACTGGGAGGGTGACGGGGATGGGGATGGGGAGAGGGATGGGGAGGGTGACGGGGAGGGTGACGGGGAGGGGGATGGGGAGGGGGACGGGGACGGGGAAAGGGATGAAGAAAGGGATGGGGAGGAGGACAGGGATGTGGAGGAGGACAGGGAGGGGGAGGGGAACAGAGAAGTAAAAGGGGGGGGGGGAGGGGAGGGGGAGGGGGAGGCAGACAGGGAAGGGGAGAGGGGGTTTCGTGTGAAATTTTCATGAAGTGCATGATACAAGATTGAAAAGGGTTGCTGTCTGTGTGAAAGAGACTTAATGGGATGGGAAGACTTACCTGAGAGTGTCAAGTTGCTTGACCAGACTTTCTCTCTCCAGTGCGATTCCCTCTGACAGTTGCAGTGCTGCCCTGGGTACACAGAGTGCAGATTTTGCTACACAGAGAGCTCTGACTAGTAGTAGTACCATATATTACCCTGCTACCCCAGCAAAATCCCTCAAAAGCACTCTGTCCCTTTCAAAAAACATACAATGCAAATGTAACTTGCAGCATCACTTAAAGTTTGTCAGGACTTACCATGTTTAAAATGATCTTGTGTTTTATTCAATTTTTACAAGAAAATTTACCTTCTTTTTACTTCAGATTACACGTGTCTATAACAGGTATAGACTGAAGTGAAAACAAGCGATGCATTTTTTTCCTCTCACAAATCCAACAACATTTCAACTAACACTTCATTTCAGCAGCTTAATAAAAATCCTTCCTTTTAAGGAACACACAGTGATTTCTACAACTCAAATCATGAATATGAATCGAATTCATAAGTACATGTAAATAGCAACAAAAAGTGTGGGGGGGGGGGGGGGAGGGGGGGAGGGGGGGAGGGGGGGAGAAGCACATACTGAATAAGTTCAGTACAGAGCAGTTTGGTGACAAGGGTGCTTGCAGTTGAGGGTGCAGTCCTCGAGTTTTGAGCAATACTATGCTTGAGGTAGGTGTGATAATCAGTTTCAATGTCTTCACATTTTTCTCCTTGTAAACTTAGAAGACAGCAATTAGAAAGCTAATATATATTTTTTCTAGTGCTATTTACAACCTTGGTGTTATTATGTCTTTATCAATGACTGTTGGAGTTACTAGCAAACTTAATATAAATCGCGCTTACAGAATGAAAGATTAAATGTTATAACAGGTTTATGATAGTTCAACTGTTCCCTTCTGTTCATTTGGTGGCACTGTATACATACATATGTTTATGATAAACTTTATTTGTGTTTGCAAGTATGCGAGCAAGCCTCTGTGTGTGTGTGTGTGTGTGTGTGTGTGTGTGTGTGTGTGTGTGTGTGTGTGTTTATGTGTTTGTGTGTGTGTGTGTGTGTGTGTGTGTGTGTGTGAGTGTGTGTGAGTGTATACGTGTGTGCATGTGTGCGCATTTGTGTGCATCTTTGCTTGTGATTGTGCACAAGCATGTGTTCATATGCATCTGTGTACATGTGTGCACATAATTATGTGTGTGTGTATATATGCATGGATGCATGTGTGTATGTATGCATACATTTGCAATGCTTTCTGTCTCTCTATCTCCCTCCCTCCCTCCCTCCCTATCTACCTCCTCGAACAAAATCAAAATAACAATTATAAGAGAAGCAATTACAAATGAAAATGAAAACCAAACAAAATAATGTGTTAATGATAAGCTCTTGTAACAACAAAACAAGTTAGAATGAACAGCAAATCATAAACCAAAGTTGCTATGCATGTTATCCATACTGACCAGTCCATTGTGACATGTGACCTGTGTCAGTCTTTATGGACTATGTTCTACAATACAAAGGCTGCAGAAGGTGCTAGCAAAGCTCATGGTTTGTGTAGAAACTGGCAAGCGATGTTACAGCTGCAGTGTCACTATCATTTCTACTGTGGATTCCCACATTATTATGTCATTAAATCAAACAGTCCACTGTAAATGATGAAAAGAGTGTTTTACATAATTATCCATTAGACAATTCTCATCTCTTTAAGTGCACAGAAAAGGGACACACATACATATCACTTTTTTATTTCTTTGCATTGTATTCTTATTGAAAGTTTGATAAATAATCAATTCCTGTCATGAGATAAAAACCAAACACGCCTCTTCCATTGCAAGTATCATCAAGTTAGTGAAAGCAGCACAGAGAGCAACCTTCATCAGACAAACAAATTTACCTATTTCCATTCTCAGCTGAACTTGAGGATAATTTCTTGGTGGAAGATCTATATACAACAATCTTGTACTTAGCAACAAGTCACAGAAAATCAGATAAAATGACAGATGGTAAGTGAGACAAGATACTTAATTTGAACACAGTGATTATACGTGTTTCTTGAAACATAACTTGTGCTACAGACAACAGTGCAAACATTGATTTAAGTAAGATCAGCTCTTAATTTTGTTAGAATTACCTGAAAGTTGTTGCTTTATAGAACTTTCTAACCAGAGGAGAAGTCTGGACTAAAGGTGACTGAGTCTTCTGTCTAATGCAAAGATTAAAGTAAACAACCATAATCCATTAAAAAAACACAAGTGGGAATAGGATACATTTTTGTGTACTCTTGCCAAGCATCCCAAAGTGATCATCATCAATTCAAATGTAATAATTTTACCATTCAAACTACCTCAAATTTATTCCTTAAATCTCTCCCCAATCCACTTATATCCTAACACTTCTCTTTCCTCTTGACAACAAAAACTGATTTATTAAGCAAACAATTGAACGTCAGAACTCATCCCCTCATCAAAAACATGCTGGTTTGCGTAGTCTCACCTATATAGAATCTATGGTCTACAGGATCTTTGGTCTCACCCACACTGAAGAGTTGTCTCCCCCTTGACTATGTTTGTGCATATGGAAAGTCTTTCCTCAGTGCAACCACCAACAGTCAGAGATGGAAATACAGAGGAACAGACAGTGACTTGAGGAGGCATCACTCACTTGGCTCTGTTCCGCGACTCATTCTTCTGCTGCTGCTGCAGCTGGTTGATGTAGGACCGGGAATCCTCCAAGCTTTCCTGTGACTGCTCCAGCATGCCCTGCAGGTCCTCTCTCTCCTGGGGGAGCATGAAAGCATGGCCTCATTGTGCAGTCAAGGTTCTTATGGGTAACTAAGGAGTTCATATGCTGTACATGAGACACTTGTAGCCAGATTAGGCACTGTGAGAATACGAGGACCTCTCGCATGAGTGTGTATTTGATGTGAATTGCCCAGCAAATCAGGGTGGGGTGTTACCATTATTCTTTATTCTCTTTTCACCTCTGACACTAATGCCATCCAATCAATCTCTCAAGTATTGAGAAATGTTGCTTTGTTTGCATGTTTGTTTTTGTTTTTTTGTTTGTTTGTGTACCTGCTGGTTTTGGCTAAAGCACAGAACTACCTTTTTTCCCCCTTACATTCAGCTTATTCAGAAAACACCAGTAACACATTAAAGAGTCTTTAAAAAAATTACTCATATTGTTATAACAATAAAACTATGATGAATAAAAAGTGAAAATATGCATATTTTTGTTTTAAAAGTCTTAGCCCTGTGCAACACCTACAGGTGGGATGGATGAGATATTGCAGCATGAGTGGATTTTTGATAATATTTATTGAATTGCAAATACCAACATAATTTAATGAGAAAAAGAAATAAAAATGCACACTTTTTAAGCAAGAAGTCTTCATCATGCACAATACCCACATCGCTCTACCTGCAAGTACTGTGCCCATCAACGACTTTGGAGTTGAAAATGTTTGCACTTTTATGTCAACTTACTTATTCTATAGTCTTTTCAATGCTTGAAAAATGAAGAGAAAAAAAGAGTGCTTGATTATAAGTTATTCAGGGTCATTAGAGCCACATTATCAAACACAATTGTCAAAAAGAGTGATTCTATCATGCAGAGTGGTGTAGGACAATCATCAGACAAGTCAACTATATGATGTACACAGTAAGTTATATCCCTATCTCTCAGAAGAGAGAGAGAAGACTACCTGATTTGCAAGCTGCTCTGTGGTGACAGGGATAAAAGTCCTCTAATTCATTTTCAGTCATCTATTCCAACACAGATGAAACATGTTCTAGGTCAGATATATCTACAATTATTCATGTGGTATAGAAATGTGGGTCGAGGTGAGTAATCCTCAACAAATAATTAATATCAAACCTTCAGTAGTCGATCGTTCTCCTGCTTAGTCTGGACTTCAATGTGATTCAGAGTTTCCAATCGAGCCTCCATCTGCATGAGACAATGGAATAAACTGGTTTTAATGCCAAAACAACATATCTAAATGCAATGTCTACATTCACATGAATGGGCAAAGTTCATGCAGTTGGTAAAATGCGCCCACACTGTTGCTTGGAGTATCTTTGCAAGGCCTAGCTGTGACATGAACAAACAGGAAAAAAACCAAATGTCTGCATACATGCAAACATATTATTGCCAGAGGATGTGGTGGCTAAAGGCAAGGTGCTGATTATTCTGTTTGATTGATGTATGCTTGGAATCATGTTTCTAGAGGTTGATTACGGGATTTGGTGACCAGTTTGTTGTTGGGTGTGGATTGAGGTAGATCTTCCTGGGTTGTTTGAATGGAAGGTTGGATCTGAATGGTCTGACCCTGACGATGCCCCCCAGTAGCCTTTTTCACTGCTTGGGGGGCTGAGCTACTGGAGCAGGCCCAGAATCCCAGCATCCAGAAATTCTAGGTGAAGAGGGTGCACCGAGCAGCTCTGGATGTATGTTACACATTGAGAGACACTGCATCAAAGCCAAATGCCAGGCCACAGCCATGACATTCACACAGGGTGAAAAGGAGCAGCACTGGGTGTATGTTACACATTGAGAGACACTGCATCAAAGCCAAATGCCAGGCCACAGCCATGACATTCACACAGGGTGAAAAGGAGCAGCTCTGGATGTATGTTACACATTGAGAGACACTGCA
>JAWQFJ010001792.1:0-7500 GCA_034096865.1 Theodoxus fluviatilis | reverse complement strand
TTGTCGTGTGTAGTTAGTTAGTCATCCGGTGCTTTATTTTGTCACTTGAGCTGCGATGGTGTTCTGGGTCGTGTTTTGCACGTGTGAGCGTCGCGAGAAGTGTCGTCTGCTTTTTCGTGCGATGTACTTCAGCGGAAGTCTTGTTTTTCGCTCTGAAATCGCATTTTCACACCCTTGGTACACGTACGATGTTAAAAGTTGGAGCTGACGGGAAACTCTGTACCGAGATCAGAGCACAGATGGGTGTCCTTCAGTTTCTGCTGCACCTTTCATGACCTCACCTCACCTTACCTCACGACTTCTTTGATCCTGTACAACCGGTTTTTGCCCGGAAACTGATGGGTTGTTCATGACATCTCCCATTCTCTTCCACTACTGTGTGTTGTGATCTGACGCGCTACGAGACGACGTCAGTTCTCGTTGAGGGGCTGAGGCGCCCCACGCAATTCTCGTTTCGTGAATAAAAATCCCGGCGTGTGTGGCCATGTTGCTCTCTAAGCTGACGGGAGTGCGTCTGGCTACCGGGTGGGGACGATCGGTTCGTACCCTTGCTGATAAATTGTGTGGCAGTGTTGGCTTCAAGGGGACTTGGACTGTATGTCTCCGCAGTGATCAGTAATATGGGCTGGGGTGTACTCTCGCAGCCGCCCGCTTCTAACCATCGTTTTTACACCCCCTATCAATTAGCAACCACTTTGATCCCTCTCCCAACATTTTTGCTGTTCAAGTTTTTTTGGCATAGATTCATTTAGTTAGTTTTTTCGACTAAGAGAGAGCCGTCAAGAGCGTCAACCTTGCTACCTATCAGGTTACATGAGATTCCTGGGGGCAGTGTTTTGCATTTTCAGTGACAATGACCCGCCTATTCTCTCTTTCTTACTGTAGTGTGACTACTCCTCTATTTATTTCGTCCTCTTGCGCGGGGTCTACCTTAACACGTCCTCCCTCTCACCACCCTGGCTTTGCCCCTCCCACGCGGCGTGCCTGACTGCACTCGTAATGAAGTTGCTACGATTTGCGGGCAGTTGCTCATCCACCGTTTTTTTCATAGTCATGCGACAATTATATCCTATGAGATTCTAAAATTCTTACCTTTCGCCTAATTAGACCCATCCTGAAATCCGATCAGTCTTCATCCCAAATTTCTGTCGGTCTACTCTTCTGTCTCCCATTTCTCGTCCTCCAGTTTTTTTTATTTTTTTTTCAGTTTCAATGTTTTTTTTTTTTTTTTACCTTTCCCAAATCAACTCTTCAGTCACCCTCCCTCTCCCAGGTTTCATTTTCGTCGTATTCCTTTCGCGCGGACAGCGACCCAAAACGAGTGGTAGGGTGCTTAAGGTTTTTTCAATTGTTTTTTGCATATTTTTTTTTTTTCAATGTTTTTTTTAGAATCACTGACGATGGGGGTTTTTTTTCACACATCCCACCATTACTGGCTGGTGTCCGCTTGGCATGTAGCCACTTGTTTTTTTCATATTTTTCATTTTTCTTTCATTCGTTTCATTTCATTTTCCATTTCATCTTAGTCATTTCTGTTTTTTTTTTATTCTTTCTTTCATCATTTGTTCATCTGACATCCCACCATGACTCTCTCGGGAAGCCTACCTATTCATGACTCGCTCTCCCTCTACATCTTCCAATCTCGCAAAAATGTAATCCCTCTTCTTAGTATAAAATCACTATGAACATTCTGTTCCCTTTTCTCCTCGTATTTACCTCCCCTCTACTTTTTTTTCCCTTCCCGACCCCTTCTCTCTCTCTCCTTCCTTGGACTCTTCTCCTCACTGGAATCAAAGCCGCCACTCGGTTGCGTGCCCTTGGCGTCTGCACTTCTCTCAATACTTCTTGGTCACCCCTCCTTATGCCCTTTGAATTCCCCCTGCTCCTAATCTCCTGCCCATCAAAATCTTGTTCAAATCTTTTGTCCTTACACAATCACCACTCTATAAAATGACCTCTTTTGATTCAACTCTCACAAAGATTTTGTTTTTTTATTTTTTTAACTTTCGTTTCATTTTTTTGTCAGTTTTTTGCACGTGCATGGTTATAGCCGTTTCCTTTTTGTTTTCATTTTGTTTGTTCAATTTTTTTGTTTTTTTTTTTCAATTGTGTCTTTCATGACATGCTCTCCCGTTCGCTACCCTGCTACTAAAAAAAAAATTCTTCGTAAAAATTCATTTCCCCCTGAGCATTCTTTTCTCCCCCTCATTCACCCCCCCCCCTAATAGCTCTCCCCACTCTGGCCTTCAAAATTGGCTCTCACCTATACACCCACCCCCCAATTTCTAACTGTTACCTTTACTCTAATTTCTAAATTTACTAATCTCCAATTCTAGGTTTTTTTTTTTTTTTTTTCTATTTTCATTTTTTTTCAGCTTTTACCGATCTCGAAGTTTTTCTTTCATTTTCATATTCATATTTCCAATGCAATTTGTTTTCATTTTTTTTTTTCATCATTCGTTTCTTTTCATTTTTCATCCACATTCTCATTTTTTTTTTTTTTCATACATTATGGGTATGGTCTGTGGTTTTTTTTAGATCATTGCCAAAGTTGTGGTTTCATTTTTTTCGCTCTGTTTCTGACTGGTTCTTGTCTTCATTCTTGGTTTTTTTTTTTGTTTAACTCTTCTACATGCTTGTTCTGTCATTATTTTTTTGTTTTTCTATTTCGTAGAGTCTTTATGTAACCGTTTTATTTCATTTTCTTTTTTCATTTCACCGTCGCATGCTAGCGTCCGCCGTTCAAATTCAGGTTTTTTTTTTTTGTTTTTGTTTTGTGGTTTTTCATGACATGGTCTGCTATCCGCCAACCTCCCAAAAAATCCCACCTCTACTCTATTATGCTAAATTTTGTCTTCTATCTTTTTGCAAAAAAACAAAGAAAATCACCATACCATTGACCTCATCTACACCCGACTAGTGATCTAGCGAGTGTTAGACAGCCGTCCGCCCACAAGAGCCTTGAACCTTTATGCGTTCGTTCTCTCCACATCATATCACTTGCTCGTCACTTAACTTATTTTCCTTCTTCTTACGACCCAGCTTCGTTTGGTCCCTTCACGGCCTCCACTGCCTCTCTCTCTTTTTTAGTCTCTCCCTTCTCTTGTTGTCACCCTCACCCATTGGGTGTTTCCGATGACACTCCATCTGCTTCCCTCTACGAAACTGTACTTATCTCTACACCCCTGTTTTATTTCAAAGTTCACTTGTAGTTTTTCTTTTTTTCCATCTGTTTGTTAGAGATTGGGTTTTTCATTTTTTTAGGAGTGCGGTACGCTAGCAATAGTTGAATATGTAATTATAGTATTTTTTCTCCGACGTGAGTCATGGGGATCGAGTCAGTTGACGTTACGCGTTTTCATCAACTTTTTTTTTGTTTTTTTTTTTCAAATGTTTCAATTTTCATTGACAAATCGCAAAAACAATGTCTTCCCATTTTTAGTCAAAATTAATGTATTCACCTCATTTCTGATAATAGTCTCTAGAATGTTTTACCCTTGCAATCAATAAAATTGCCCCCCGAAATTATTTTTCTCTCGTGACCACCTCCAAAAAAATAAATCTCTTTCCCCCATCTACCATTCTCTACATTCCTCCCTTCTTTTTCAATTTTTTTTTTTTTTTTTCGTTATTTTTTTTTCTTTTTTTTCTGCACTTTTGTGTTTTGTGTTGTTTTGTTCTTTTTTTTTTTTTTTTTTCTTAGGATGGGTTTATGGTTTTCATCTTTCTCCCCCGTCATCACATTCAGTCACTATTTGTGAGGCCAAAGAGTTTTTTTTTTTTTTTTTTCATCATCCTTTTCATTTTTTTTTTTTTTGGTTTTTCTTTCCTTTTTTTTTTCTATGTTTTATTTATTTTTTTTCTTTTTTTTTTCCAGCATAACGACATATTCCCCCCGGAAATTCCATGTCAGGATATCCGCGCTAACGAATCTTAAAAAAAAAAAACTGCGAAACAAAAAACCCTAAAACAAAAAATTAAAACAAAAAACAAATAAAAAAACTACCTGATTAATTCAAACAGCGTCCCACTCCAAAAATAAACTTCGCGTAACATTGCAATCGTGCCAAGGTTGAAAAGTTTCTTATTTCGTTCTCCTTTCCATCAATGAACAATTCATTCCTCTGTCGTGAGATGACGATTAGCCCCCCAAACTTGACGAAGTTTTTTTTTTTTCTTTTTTTTTTTTTTTTTTTTGTCACTAAAATGCTCTGTGCTACATAGCGTGCATTTATGCGTTTTTGTTAATTTTTTTTGATTTCGTTTCATTTAGTTTTCAATAGAAATACTTCGTTGTCCCCTTCAATCTAGCCTTTCAACCCTCCAAATCACACCCACCTCTCACCATGCTTCAGACCCATTCTTGAGGTCCTTTGTACTATCTCGTGCAACAAAATCTGCTATTACAACCATCACTTCAACTTCCTCACTACTTACCCTGTTCCATTATTTTCATTTTTTTCCATTTTTTTTTGCTATTTCTATCTTTTTCAATATATTTTTGCCCCGTGCTCTCTATTACGTTTTTTTGTTTTTCAACTTTTTTTTCTTTCATTTCTGCAAAATCCACCCCTCCTCGCTTATTCGCGTATTTCTTCCTCTCCTTTGATAAATTTTCGTACACATTCTCTCGAACTAATGACTTATTCCGTTACTACCTTACCCCTGACTCTTCCTCCCATACACCTTATCTCTTCTTTCATTGCTACTACAAGGATCCGCCTCCGCTACTCCTCCCTTTTTGCTCTGGTTGTAGCTTCACTGTGTTTTTTTCATAGGGTAGTAGGAGCCATCTATAGTTTTTTTTTTTTTTTACGACACCCAGCGCTGATATATCAGTTTACTGTTTTTTGATAGGTTTCAATGACAAGCTGCCCCCCCAGAAATCGCTTATCGTCCTTTGCCAAAAATTTCCTCCTGGTATTGTTACTGTCTGTTCCCTGCCTATTGCCGTCCATCTCCGCTATTCTTCTCTCTATTCTCGTTTCGTTTCATATGAAACCATCGTCGCCAACCATCTTCTTTGTCTCACCTTGCCTCTCACCTCCCTCATTCCAAAATAGAATACAACAAAAATTTCTTTTCCTTCATCCCGCTCTTTTAAGAGTCATCCTCCTGCCTTCCGCTTTCTTCTTCTTTTTGCCCACTCTAACTACTCCGTGATCAATGTCTTCTCTTCCTAATTCTTATTTGCTTTTTCCCTTTTTTCCCCCCTTATACTTCTCCTTTATCATCTTCCACCTTCGTTCCTTTCCCCCAACTCCCTGCTTCTTTTACGCTTGCTCTGTCTTACCTTTCTCCTGTTCCTTCTTCTTGTAATGTGTTTCCGTAAATGTTGTCTCATATCACTAGATTTTATTTTTCATCTTTGTTTTTCCATTTTTTTCTTTTTTTCACTTTTTGTTTCTTTTTTTTCACATGTTTTTTCGTCAAAATTTTTCATTTTTTTCAATCTCAAAGCGTTTCATGAAAAATCACCCTACCCGCACTGTATTAAATGCACATTTCGCATTGATTCTCCCAATTCCCGTTTCTTTTTTTTTTTTTTTTTTTTTTCATATTTCTTTGTTCATGTTTTCAATGCAATTATTCATTTCATTTTTCAATATTTTCTTTTTTTTTTCATTGTCACTTGGATCGCCTATCCTCTGTACACAGATAGCCCCTGCTCTCATGTGTTTCTATTTTTCCCTTGTTTCACTATATTAACCCTTCGCAGCCCCGATGATAAGCTGCCGCCGCCGAGGTGTATGGTTTTTTTTTTCTGTTTCGCAATGACAATAATTGCATCACTCTAATACAATATTTCTGCTTCTAATTTCTTTCCTACTGTAATTTGTACTCTCCTTGTCTCGTTCAGAAACATTGCTCCCGTAAGCCCCTCCCCTCCTTCTCCCCGTCCGTTCAATCTTTATTTTCAACCATGTGTTTTTCTTTTTTTTTTCTTTTTCTTTTTTCATCATTGACCACATGAGAACATTTAATCCTTTACTTTCCACCATTAAAAGTTCCGCACTCCCCATACTACTCAACCTCCTCTTTTCCCTGGCTGTTACTAATCGATCATATTCTCTTACACAACGCTGATTTGCCACCGACTTCTTATATGCGTTTTTTTCAATAGTCATAGAAAAATTACTGGGTTTTGTTTTTCCATCTTTTCATTTTTTTTTTTCATAAAGTTTTGCTGATTGCAGGTTTAGAACTTTTTTTTTTTTTTTTTTTCATCTTTTTTTTTTTTTGTTTTTTTTTTTTTTTTTTGTTTCATTTTCTATTCGACAATGAAACAAAAACAATTATTTCTTCTCCTTCTCCTCCCCCCCCCTGCTCTTTATGCAGCCATTCATATTTCTTTCCGTAGGTTTTTTGTTTTTCGTTTTTTTTTTTTTTTCATTTTTTTTGTGTTTCTTCCAATTGACATCCCGTCTTTAATCTCTTCTCATCAAATTACATCATCCTAATTTTGTTCATCGGACATAAAAATCTCCTGTAAATGTCCGCCGTCACAATCCCCTCTGGGTTCTCTATCGTCCCGGCCCTCCTCCCATTCCCATTTACAATTCTCTACTGGAATTCCCCTTTATACATCTACACCTCTACAACTCCCTATTAGCTTACATGCTCTGTCACCAAAAAATCGCCCTCCCCCTAAATTCCTTACCTCGTAATCCCTAACTAATTAGTATTCTTTGGCACCCAGTCCCACTTATGGGTCTGCTTCCAACTTTTCTAGAGAAATTACCTTGTTCTTCTTATCATCTCACAAATTCATATCTAGTCTCTACGACGTTATTTATCCCCACCTGTAAATCTCCTTTCTCTGTTCGCTTCTTCTTGCTTATTTGATAGGCTAGCAAATCCTCTTCGTTTCACTTGCTCCTACTTTAAATGTCAAACTAAAGTAAAAAAACATCTCTTTTTTTTTTTTTTTTATTTTTTTTGGTTTCATTGTGTTTTTTTTCAGATACTTTTCGTGTTTCATTTATTCTTTTTTCTTGTTTTTTCATTCATTTGTTCATTCTTTTTTCAGACATTTTATTTTCCCCACCAAATTAGCTTATACATAACAATTACTAAAATTTTCCTCCCTTAATTCTCACATTTACTGCCCTCTCACCTACTTCGACATTGATAAACATCACGCTATACTTTTATCCTCCTCTCACCATCCCAACCCCTCTTACTATATCTCCTTCTTTCCTTCATCCCCCCCCTTTTCGATTCATTTTCATTGTATTAAGTCGCCTTCACCTCTATGCTGATAGAGCGGCTTTTCATTACTGTTATTAGGAGTTGCGATTTTTTTTTTCTTTTCATCATGATCAATCATATGTCATCCTTTTCAATGCATCGTCTCCTCCACCCCTACTTTCGTCATTCTTCTCTTGCTTCCTAACCTTCTCCACACCCATCCCACTCTAACCCATCCCCTGCGACCTCGTCTCCTCTTTCTTCTTCATTTAACCCCCTAAATCCCCATCCTTTCTATCACCTCTCCAC
>JAWQFJ010001791.1:132500-134630 GCA_034096865.1 Theodoxus fluviatilis | reverse complement strand
GGGGGGGGGGGGGGGTGCAATTACATTTAATTTACTAGTGCATTCCTATATTTATCAGCATCTCTCTCTCTCTGCACCCACCCACCCCTTTTTATTTTGGCTGGGGGGGGGGGGGGGGGGGGTTGCAATTACATCACTATATTTATCAACATATTTCTCTTTCCATTTTTTATTTATGTATTATCATTGTTTATGTATTTTATTTCTTTAAATTATTTAGTTAATTTTTTGGCTGGGGTGGAATTACATTTACAGTACTATATTTATCAGCATCTCTTCTCTTTTTTGTTCTGCCGAGGGAGGGGGGGTGGGGTGCAATTACATTTACATTACTATATTTATCAGCTTCTCTCTTCTTCTTTTTTTAAGCCGAGGAGGGGGGGGGGGTGCAATTATATTTACATTCCAATATTTATCAACATCTCTTTCCCTGAGTCTCTCTCTCATTTTTTTGTCTTTTTGCTTGGGGGGGGGGGTGCAATTACATTTACATTACTACATTATCAACATTTTTTTTTTTTCCCGCCGGGGGGGGTGCAATTGCACCCCTCCCCCCCCCCCCCCCCCCCCCCCAGATCCGCCCCTGGTACTCGTTGGCGGAGTGTTCCTCAATTCCGGATCAAGTTGGTCCTTCGTCAGCTGGTATGGATGGATGGATGGATGGATGGATGGATAGATGGATAGATGGATGGATGGATGGATGAGTGGATGGATGGATGGATGGATGGAGTTTTACGGCTTATCAGCCTTTGTAGGCTACGTAAGGCCACCGAGCACAAAAACCACTAGAATAGTTCCGAGTCAGCGCAAATCAAGTCACGATGTACCTAGTTATTCGCCTCTTACGAATCGCGAAGGGAGACGCGGTGGGTCAATTCTTACCCCACCCCACCCCCCCCCACCCACCCCTAACCCACAGGGAGCGTCAGCTGGTATGGATCGAGCCCGCCGATCACCTCAATTTTGTTGAGGTAAAATCGACAGGCATCGGGCTTGCGAAAGTCAACGTAACGCGTTTTCTTCCTCACGGACATTACCTTAGAAAGAAAAATGTATCAACTAACTCTAATTATTTTAGATGTTGGTTTCTTGGCACAGCCAGCTTACCATGTCGGAGCAGATAAACAAATAAGAGAAAAGCGAAACGATCACTCGTGCACTGAGTTTTGATGCGTGACCGGGACACTCCCCGCAGTATGTTTTGTTTGCTTTGTAAGGTTTGAGCACTAGCTGTAGGTGTAAAAATGGTCAGTTATTAATATAATTGGTGAATTTAGTTGTCATGAAACTTTGTTTTGTGCTTTAATGCCATTTTCTTGTCATAATCTTACACGTTACATTACGCCGAATGCGGGCAAGTTGATCATGCACTCATCGACTCGATGATCGTGAATTTTCTGTCCTCGCCTGACCAGGGAAACGAAATAGTCAATTCAAGCCAGAACTAAACAGTTATCTGCTGCCACTCATTCGAGCTTTACATGAAACATTATATCACACTAGCTCGATCGTCTGCTGGCGTAGTGGCTACGGTTCGATCGTGTTCGTCTGCTAGGTACGTACGGTGTGGTTTGTTTACCTATTTTATGTGGGTTTTGTGCAGAAAGTATACGTTACAATAGTCTATTATGACTATTTTCGATTAGTTTTTAATCTAATTAAACATTTTGCATGCTTAAATGCCATCCTTTTGCCACGATCTAGCGATAATCACTCCTCAACACAGACCCGAAACATACCCCAACATATAGCAAAGGAAGTTATGCAACCTACCATCATGGCTGCGCTGCTAATTACCATATGACCCCTGGTGAACTCTTCTCCGGCAAATAATAGGGCTTGTGTAAGGGATTTTGACGCCAGTCATTTAGCTGCACGTGGGTTGTCCTCGATCCTAGTCTGACATTTTCCGGCGTGGTTTAAACTTATCACCGGATCTCAATGACCTGATACTGTCCCCCCCCCCCCCACACACACACACACATCACCCCTACCCCCCCCCCCCCCCCCCCCTCCGCTCCCCCTTGCCTCTAGCTGCTCGAGGACGCCCACGGCGAAACTCCTGGAGTAAAGATCCTGAAAGTCCGACAACCAGAGGTGTCAGCCGATATGTCGTATACTTGTAGTCAT
>JAWQFJ010001791.1:117500-125000 GCA_034096865.1 Theodoxus fluviatilis | reverse complement strand
AGAGAGAGAGAGAGAGAGAGAGAGAGACAGAGACAGAGACAGAGACAGAGACAGAGACAGAGACATAGACAGACAGACAGACAGACAGACAGACACACAGACAGACACACAGACAGACACACAGACAGACACACAGACAGACAGACAGGCAGGCAGGCAGGCAGGCAGGGAGGGAGGGAGGGAGGCAGGCAGGGAGGGAGGGAGGCAGGCAGGCAGGCACACAGACAGACACACAGACAGACACACAGACAGACACACAGACAGACACACAGACAGACACACAGACAGACACACAGACAGACACACAGACAGACACACAGACAGACACATCTACCAACATCCATCATCATAGCATTAAAAGTGAGACAATAAGAACGTTTATAAGAAGCGTTGACAGGCAGATGCTTGAAAATAGTGAATGAATCCGCCTCACACTGAGTACCTGACGGTATCGCATCACAAGGCAAAGAACACTTCATCACTGCATTGTTCGCTTGAACACATTCATTTTGTGTCTCCGTTGGACGGTAATAGCTTTATAAAGGCGACAACTCTACTTAGGTCAGCCCGTTGCTCTCACAAAAACGCGGGCTGTTGCGAAAGGTCTCGAGTTGTTCTGCAGGCAAGCCATCGGTTTTTGAAATGCCACATGTGGCATTGGAGCGTGAAGAAAGGAAACACAAGGGAATTATAAAGAGCCCTTTCTCTGTAGAAAAAAACAACAACAACCAACCAACAACAGACAACCAGATATCTTGGGAAACTTGTCCTTCTCGCTAGGCCTTGATAGTCTCCCCTAAGACTTCCAAGATTGTGCAAACTGCTACTTTTTTGTTCCATGCAACGACTGCATCATTAGTTAGCATTATCCAGGCAACTCCCGTATGGAACATCCTAAAAGACTTCACAACGCTACACTTTTCCAGAGCAATAATTCATCACCACAGAGATTTTATCAATAAATTTTATTACTTATCATTACAACGTGCCCTAAGGCTGATGAAAGAAAGGTTCGACTATTTGGGCTCTCAAGACTTCTGTACCTGTCACGCACTCTAATCTGCATGATTATATCTGTACGTAACTGCCCTATATTTTGTCTGCCTGAGAGAGAGAGAAAGAGAGAGACAGAGACAGAGACAGAGGCAGAGACAGAGACAGAGACAGACAGACAGACAGACAGACAGACAGACAGACAGACAGACAGACAGACAGACAGACAGACAGACAGACAGACAGACAGACAGACAGACAGACAGACAGACAGACAGAGAGAGAGAGACAGAGAGACAGAGAGAGGTAGAGAGAGAGAGAGACAGACAGAGACAAAGACAGAGACAAAGACAGAGACAAAGACAGAGACAAAGACAGAGACAAAGACAGAGACAAAGACAGAGACAGACAGACAGACAGACAGACAGACAGACAGACAGGCAGGCAGACAGACAGACAGACAGGCAGGCAGACAGACAGGCAGGCAGGCAGGCAGGCAGGCAGACAGACAGACAGGCAGACAGACAGAGGGGGGAGGGAGGGAGGGAGAGAGGTGAGTCTTTTTTACGTTGTACCTTATATCGAGGTAGGTCTCTGGTCGTCTCCTGAGGGCCTTCATGCAGTCAAAATCAAAAGAGAGGTGCACAGGAGTCTCAACACGGGCTTGGCAACACGACCAGATGTCTGCTGTGTTCGTTTTCATTGTAAACAGTTAGACTTTAATTGGCAGTATACGATGAATAATTCTGAGTACTGAGTACGGCGAGATGGCAAACTTTCCTCGTGTTCAGTTCAGTTCAGTTGGCATCCGTCAGTCTCGTGAGACCATGGAGTGTGCGCCAGGTTTGGTCAGTCCGGGGTTGAGCGGCAGCGTACTCTGTGGCTGTAGAGCCCGATCCTTGAGCCGCATGCTCTGTTGCACTTGTCGCAAGTGAAGTCTTGGCGTGGCTCTGTAGATGCCGACGCTATCCTCTGTCGTCTGTGTTCTCTCCTCTCCTCCCACTGCTCCCGTCTCCTCCTCTCGCTGGCCTGGATGCCAGTCTTGACGGCGTGTCTCCAGCTGTTGCGGTCAGCGGCCACCGTTTCCCAGTCTGCTGGGTTGATGCCTCCCGCCGTCATGTCACGTTTACAAACGTCCTTGTAGCGGAGGAGAGGTCTTCCTGCAGGTCTGGATCCCGTGGCGAGCTCGCAGTACAGCACATCTTTGGGTATTCGGCCGTCGTCCATCCTGCTGACGTGACCCAGCCATCTAAGTCGTCTCTGGCTGAGCATGGCGAACATGCTGGGAATACCTGCTTGCGCCAGTACGTCCTTGTTGGGGATGCGGTCTTGCCAGCTGATGCCCAGGATCCTTCTGAGGCAACGCATGTGAAAGGTGTTGAGCCGGCGTTCTTGGCGGGAATACAGGGTCCACGCTTCGCTTCCGTAAAGGAGCGTGCTGAGAACGCAGGCCTGGTAGACTTTCATCTTGGTGTTTGTTGTCAGCATGGAGTTGTCCCAGACACGCTTTCCGAGGCGGGCCAGTGATGTTGCGGCTTTGCCAATGCGCTTGTTTAGTTCGGCGTCCAGAGACAAGTTGCTTGAGATGGTGGAGCCCAGGTATGTAAACTCCTCCACCACCATAAGGGTGTGGTCGCCGATGGATAGATGCAGTTACTCCTCTTCCAAGTTCTGCACCATAAAGTGCATAATCATTGGTCTGGACCACACGCTGATGATGTCTCTTTCGTTCTTTCCTTTCCTTTCTTGTCTTTCTTCCTTCCCTTCCTTTCTTCCATCCCTTTCTTTCTTTCTTTCTTTCTTTCTTTCTTTCTTTCTTTTCTGTCTGTCTTTTTTTCTTTCTTTCTTCCTTTTTTCTTTCTGCCTTCTTTCTTTCTTTCTTTCTTTCCTTCTTTCTTTCTTTCTTTCTTTCTTTCTTCCCTTGCTTTCTTTCTTTCTTTCTTCCCTTGCTTTCTTTCTTTCTTTCTTCCCTTGCTTTCTTTCCTACATATGCTGTGCCTTGTGAGAATTCTATTCAAGGAGCACACAATAGTTCATGCAGACGATTCCTTTTCTGCCCAGAGAGCGTTTCCTCTCCACACGAATGTTTTATTAACCAGTTTACAGTTCGGCTACAGAGACAAAGTCTAAACTCCAATACTCCAAATAAGCCTAACGCGTTGCCTTTTGAGATCTTGTGATGTTTTCCGTTTGTCCCAGGCATTTAACTTGCTAACATTGGTGGGCAGAATCGATGAATGTTTGTGTTTGCTGAATCGTCAACACTTGGAAGAGGTTAGTTCAACAGCTGCATGCACGTATAATGTGACAGTTGAGCAGACGTTTAGAATAAGCCACGTATTTGATGTGTCATGTAAAAACACAATGTCCCCATTCACTCCTGGAAGAGTATTTGATTGAGTGAGTGAGTGTATGTGTGTGTGTGTGTGTGTGTGTGTGTGTGTGTGTATGTGTGTGTGCGCGCGCGCGTATGCGTGCTTATGTGTGTGTATCCTTGCAGTAGCTCTGATTATAGAAAGCGCTAACGCTGAGGTTTGAATCAGATGCTGCAGCAGCTACCTCAGTAAGGCACACGTGTCCATGACCTTCACTTGAAAATTGGAAGTGCATAATTTCCATGAATTCAACAGAGAAAGAAAAGAAAAATCAGGGACATGCATGTTTCTGTACATTTCCAATGTGCAAGTGTTTTCTGCACTCCGCGGATGTAAATGTTGTAAAGTGCTGGAGTGTGCTGGAATGTGCTGGAGTGTGCTGGAATGTGCTGAAGTGTGCTGGAATGTGCTGGAGTGTGCTGGAATGTGCTGGTATGTGCTGGAGTGTGCTGGAGTGTGCTGGAATGTGCTGGTATGTGCTGGAGTGTGCTGGAATGTGCTGGAGTGTGCTGGAGTGTGCTGGAGTGTGCTGGAGTGTGCTTGAATGTGCTGGAGTGTGCTGGAGTGTGCTGGAATGTGCTGGAGTGTGCTGGAATGTGCTGGAGTGTGCTGGAGTGTGCTGGGATGTGCTGGAGTGTGCTGGAGTGTGCTGGAATGTACTGGAGTGTGCTGGAATGTACTGGAGTGTGCTGGAATGTGCTGGAGTGTGCTGGGATGTGCTGGAGTGAGCTGGATTGTGTTGGATTGTGTTAGAATGTGCTGGAGTGTGCTGGAATGTGCTGGAGTGTGCTGGAATGTGCTGGAGTGTGCTGGAGTGTGCTGGAATGTGCTGGAGTGAGCTGGATTGTGCTGGATTGTGTTAGAATGTGCTGGAGTGTGCTGGAATGTGCTGGAGTGTGCTGGAGTGTGCTGGAATGCGCTGGAGTGTGCTGGAATGTGCTGGAGTGTGCTGGAATGTGCTGGAGTGAGCTGGATTGTGCTGGATTGTGTTAGAATGTGCTGGAGTGTGCTGGAATGTGCTGGAGTGTGCTGGAGTGTGCTGGAATGCGCTGGAGTGTGCTGGAGTGTGCTGGAATGTGCTTGAATGTGCTGGAGTGTGCTTGAATGTGCTGGAGTGTGCTGGAATGTGCTGGAGTGTGCTGGAATGTTCTGGAGTGTGCTGGAATGTGCTGGAGTGTGCTGGAATGTGCTGGAGTGTGATAGAGTATCGTGGTAGTTTCCAGCTTTGACAAGACCCCTCGACTGGGCCGTTGCTTACGGCGCGTTTGTTAGGCAAGTGACTGCCTCGATGGCTAGTCGAGGGCGAGCGAGACGCACCTACGGCTAATGAGCGAGAAACGTAGGCAACGCCAAGCCCTCGAGATTCTCTCGAGATTCTACGCCTAACAAACGTGCCCTTAGTTACATGACGTAGCCAGTGCAGATTCGCCTTTGACGTGTCACGCGACGTCGCTTCACACTGCTTCCAGACAGTTCTGCATGTTTCAAGAATATTCTAGATAACCCGAAAAAGGCAAGAATGCGCGTAACTACTCTGAGAAGAGAGTAAACAAACTAATACAATCGGATGGCCAGGAAATAACTGAACCGAGCAAAATTCTAGATGAACTGCACAGCTATTACAAAAATATATATAAGGGAATTCACAATCAAAATAGTCAGTGGTATGATACCATTGATGAGAATGAAATCAATTTAATAGGTGATGAAGACCGTGAAGCTCTTCAAGGTAAAAACAGTACGAAGAAATAGCTCAAGCAGTGAAATCAATGAAAAACAATCGGACACCCGGTTCAGATGGCTATCCAATAGAATTTTTCAAATTCTTCTGGAATGACTTCGGCACAATAATTCCTTAGGCAATCAATGAATCATATGACGATAAACAATTCTCCTTTGTACAACGAGAGGGAGTGATTACATGTATACCAAAAACAGACAAAGATAGAAACTATCTAAAAAACTGGCGCCCAATAACACTCCTCAATACTGTATATAAAATTGCATCTTCTTGTATCGCCAACAGACTTAGAAAAGTTATTGGTTCTATTATCAACACAGAGCTAAAAGGAAGATATATAGGTGAAATATAAGACTACTATACGATACATTGTACTGCACTTCGAAGAAGCAAATGTCTGGTCTTCTTGTACTTGTGGATTTTGAAAAAGCTTTTAATATTATATAAAGAAAATTCATTTCAGACTGTCTGAAAATGTTTGGATTTGGACAGTCATTTATCAGTTGGATTGAAACGCTCAGCAACAATTCATCTGCTCGGGTGCTGCAGAATGGCTACCTGACCAGGTCCATACCTATTTCCAGAGGTTGTAGACAAGGCGATCCAATCGCAAGTTTTCTTTTTCTCATTGGTGCTCAAATTCTGAATACCATCTGTCATAAAAATGAACAAATCCGGGGAATAACAATTAACGGAAAAGAGCACAAGATAGCCCAGTAAAGGAGATCAGCAGGACATGCTTCCAGTTTTTTTGGAACGGTAAACCTAGCAAAATAAAAAGAGATGTAATGATAAAAGAATGTAGTGAGGGAGGATCGGGAATGATAGATGTAGATAGCTTTGACAAGGCTCAAAAATTGACTTGGATGAGACGTTTACTGCAAGATAACTTCACACGCAACTATATATCTTTTACGGACCATGAATGTGAAATCTTGCTGAAGATAGGAGGCTGCATTGACCCTGAAACCATCGCAGGACTGATCCCATTTTGGAAAGAAGTTTTCAGCCATTGGAATGAGATATTAACCAAATTTGATCAATCATCAACAGTAGAACAAATTCTCTCTCACTCTTTGTGGAACAATCCATCTATGAAAGATAAATACTTGTTCAACCTTGCGTGGTACAACGCCGGCATAAAGTCAGTCAGAGATATCGTCAATGTGAAAGGTCAACCACAATTATTTTCTAAAATAATATCGCAGTACCAGATTAATGGCAATTTTTAAAATTATACAACATAATAGTGCATAACATTCCGGGGAGATGGAAAGATATCCTCGCATGTAACTGTAATCAATCTATGCTAGATATTCCCAGTTCTCCTCCAATTAAGGAAATATTGGAAACCAAAGCAAAGAGAAGGATTACTTTTTCTATAACACTGTAACAAAAAAATGCACTACCTGCAGGACATGGAAAATGGTCAAGATACCTGTCCGACTACAATCTTCCATGGAAGAAGTATCACACATTAAATAAATTGGCTAACCCAGACACGCGAACAAGATCATTTCAGTTCAAGCTCTTGCACATAATTCTACCAACTAATGTATTTCTAAAAGCAATAAGACTAACAAACGACGACAGGTGCAGCATGTGTAGAAATGAACGAGAGACACTGGAACATGTTTTTCTCCTTGGTCCATTTAACGGGATTCTCTGGGGCAATATTGAATTGTATATGTATCAAAAACCAGGCCATGCTGTCAAATTCACCACTTCCGAAAAACTATTTGGAGCTTTGCATGGAAGTAAAGCAGTAAATCACATATTAACTCTAACTAGAAAACATATTTATTATTGTAAGCAGAAAGATGAAAAACCAAATATTCACGATTTGACCAGATACATAATACAGGTAATTCAAATTGAAAAATATAGCGCAAAAATCAGCCAGACCCTTGAACAGTTTAAGACAAAATGTAACAATTTTATATAATGAATTAATATACTGTACATTACATTGACTTGCATTAGAAATGCAACTCGACACAATTCGGCGCTGTGAAATCTCCATCACTCGATCTCGTCCAGCATTCCTAACATTCCTTCCTCACCATCGGATGCCCTTACATTTGTAAATTTCGCATACCTTCCACACACACACCTTCCCTGTTTATCTTTCTCACTCTCTCTCTCTCTCTCTCTCTCTCTCTCTCTCAACCATGTATATCTCCTTCTCTTTCGTTCTTTTTTCGGCTAGAAGGAGATAAACCCCACCCCACCCCTTCTAATCCACCCCCGACGTTACTACTCAGTTGACTTCCTCGTTTGCTGTTTTTCTTATTATTTTTTTCAATTGTTTGTTTGAACTGATGATTGATGATGATGATTGATGATGATGATTAATGATGATGATTGATGATGATGATTGATGATGATGAT
>JAWQFJ010001791.1:92500-110000 GCA_034096865.1 Theodoxus fluviatilis | reverse complement strand
CTAAAGATTCTATTTATCTCATGTCATTCCTCATTTGATTGATGCCATTTTCCATCTCATTTTCCGTTGTTTTTTGTTCAAGCATCTGTTATCCTAAGTGTGCTTTTGGAATTAATAACTGGAGTATGTTGATTTGTTCCTTGTACAGAGTTGGGGATGGAAAAAGCATCTTTGGATGAGCATGTTTTGGTTACATTCAGAATCAAGTTGCATTTTACTAACAGTGAATAGTTCCATTTGAAATTCTTCTTGACAAAGGCTGTTCTTAGAATGCATTGATTTCATTATTTTTCTTTTCTTTCATTTGAATATTCTTTTAATTTATGTTTGAATGGGAAATAGGAAAAGACTTAAGGAGTTTGCAATTTACATGGAAGGTGTGTTCTTAAAAATCACACAGTGAGCTGAAAGAACATAGGCCATCTTTGTTTCCAAACAGGAATATTTCATTATCACCCAGACTAACTGAAGCATGTCACAAAATGGAAATAATTAGGCAGGAGGCAAAATGTTAATCCATATTTGAAAGACCCTGCTTTGTTTGCATAGAAAGGATTAAGGTGTAAAGTGATGGCTCATTGTAAAATTTTCCTCAGGTCAAAGATGTTATGACTGAATGTGAAAACTTGACCTGGATGTATCCTGAGTGTTTATCTTCACTCCTAAACTGCGGCAGGTGACCAGGGCTGCTCCATGCCCTTGATCAGCTGGAGCCCTTGGCTGTGGAGCTTTTTGGACTTGCTCCAGTAGCTCAGGCCCAGGGAACATAGAAGTGAAGTGTCTGAGGGACATTAGGACTTCACCTTTGCCTGGATATCAGAGGAGCATCCTATTCATTCTTTTTAATGGGATACAGCATTAGGAAAGGCTTTAGAATCTGGGCATGTATGTCAGAGCAGGCCTGTAGGAAACATCTGATAAGCTGATCAACTGAATCACATGTCAGTGGTAGAGGCTGATAAAGAAAAGATTGGTATTGACTGGCATTGATTCATGGTTTATTTGGGCAGAAACATCTCTAGGCAGCCATGAATGATGAACACATTTTTATATCAGGTTATGATTTTTGCAGTTACACATGAATCTTGACAAATGGATTGAAGACTGCACTAGTCTGGTGCATGGTGTCCAGGTTGCAAAGCTTTTCCTGTGTTATTACTGTAATCAGCACTGCATCCTTCCTGCTTGCAGAAAGATACTGAAGAGAAACCAAGACGGGACTGATGCTGGCATGATGGAGGAGATGGACATCAACCAGAACGGCACGTCGGCCCCCACTCCAAGTGAACCTGAGGAGAATGGGCGGCTGACTCCGGAGGAGGCCCCTGCGTTGAAGAACGGTGTGTCCAGTGATACCAACCTTGGGTCTCCCAGCTCCAACTCCCCCTCCCCAGCCTCTTCCTCCTCCTCTCCCTCCTCCGCCCAGGTGACCCCTGTCACCCAGGCCAACACTGTGGGGTCCCCCCCCACCTCTCCTAGGCCCCCTGTCAGCTTCAACGCCAATGCCCATCCCACCCTGCCAGGGCGCAATAGCACCCCAGTCAGAGGGGACAGCCCCCACCCTGGGAGCAACCAGAACTCGCCCCCCAACCACCAGCAGCAGCACGTGGTGCACGTGCATGTCAACCTGGGAGAGACCTTCTCAGTGCGCCTTGGAGACCAGATCCAGCACATCCAAGGTAGGTGACCTCCCTCCTCCTCTGCTGTTGTCTGTTCTGCATTGGACTAGTCATTGCAGTGTGATGTGATGTCTTGTGGGTGTGGTGGAGAGGTAGTTGAGAGGAAGAAACTTGTGTTGAGGTTTGCTTTTCTCTCTGTGTGTGTGTGTGTGTGTGTGTGCAAGTGTGTGTGTGTGTGTGTGTGTGTGTGTGTGTGCAAGTGTGTGTGTATGGGTGTGTGTGTGTGTGTGAATATTGTGATATGCTTATGAGTGCATGTATTGGTATTGACATTTCATGAGATTGGACTCTAACATAGGAACAGTTCATGGAATACAAGAAGAAGAGTTGCTTAGCTTGGAACAGCTGGGAATGAAATGCATTTTCAGACTTGTATTTCTATCTCAATGGTATGATTTGATCTGCAAACATATTTTGCTCAATATGCCTGGTTAGGTGTGCTTGTAGGTCTGAAATTGCCAGGCTATGGGTGCTCTCTTAAAGGGCTGATGCAAAATACGGTACAAGGCATCTGGAAGTCTGAGAAGATGTAATGAAGAAAGCTGCAACAGATGTTGTTCTGTTTAGTCAGCATCCAGTTGTCGGGAACTGTTGCTCACAAAGAACACAGATGGACAACTTCCTTTCCTTGGAGGAAATCCAATTTAGAACAGGGGTTTTATTTTACCCAGATCACAGACTGACTAACTTCCTCGGCATAGTGGAAAATGAATTTAGAATCAAATTTTACTCAACTTGATCCTCGCACATCTGTACATGAAACTCCTAAAATTAGGAGTGCCTAGTTTCCCCGAACCTGTGGTTCCTGTTGATTGGTTGGCTGTGTGATCAGGTGACTCATCTCACTTAGCATGCATGAGAGGTGTTTCTCAACATACCTTGAAGCAGGTTTCTGGTTCGTAAAGGTTTTTGACTCACATGCGAAGCAAAAGTGAGTCTATGTACTCACCCGTTTCGTCCGTCCGGGCGCACTGTCGTCCGTAAAAAACTTTAACGTTGGATTTTTCTCAGACACTATTAAGTCTATCAACACCCAATTTGGCATGATGGTGTATGATGACAAGGCCTCAAAAAACATACATAGTGACTTGACCTTGCTTGAAGGTGAAGGTCACAGGGGCCATAAATGTTGTCTAAAAAACAGCAATTTTTCACATTTTCCCAATTTTCTCTGAAGTTTTAGAGATTGAATACCTGACCTATATATGGTATAAAAGGCAAAGTAATCCCTATCTTTTGATACCAGTTTGATTGACCAAGGTCACAGGAGCTCTTTAAAGTTGGATTGTATACATATTTTGAAGTGACCTTGACCCTGAACTATGGAAGATAACTCTTCCAAACTTCATAACATTGTAGTACACATGTTATACTTTCATACTAGGTCACCTGTGTCATCTGTCTGGGCGTCCAGGCGTCCGGGCGTCCTGTTGTCCATAAAAAACTTTAACGTTGGATTTTTCTCGGAGACTATCAACACCCAATTTGGCATGATGGTGTATGATGACAAGGCGTTTAAAAAAAATACATAGTGACTTGACCTTGCTTCAAGGTCAAGGTCGCAGGGGCCGTAAATGTTGTCTAAAAAACAGCCATTTTTCACATCCTCTCAGCATGTGAGTTGTGTGGGCTTTGCCCTTCTTGTTTCCAGTTGACCTGAGCTGCTGGTCAGAAATAGGCTGCCACCATCTCTGTTCCAAAGGTTTCCGATAACTTCATCAGGTCTGCCCTTGTATGTAACCTCCCTTCCCCCCTCCCCCCCCCCCTCCCCCGGGTCTGATATTTATTGCTTCTTCTGGTGGTGTTGATGAAGTGGTTTAGGGAGTGTAGTGATTTTCTGCCCTGCTTACATGTGCACAGTGAATCATAGAAAAACACTCTTTGGACTGAAATCAAGTGCACCAAGAATTGCATCATGTGAGAAGTTTCAGTGAACGTGCATTCCAGATCTTTTTGCAACAGTCCTGACAATCCACAAGTCATGGCCATCATTTTGCTTGTGGCACACCTCAGCTCCTTTGACGCTGGTATGTGTGGTCTCATGTTTGAAATCACCTAGGTCATGTGACCTTCTCCAAGAAAACAGAACGGTACAGGTGGACTGCTGCAACAGATGAAATTGATCTGGGCAACATCTGCCCACCGATGGCTTCAATCTGTTTCTTGCATGCAGATCGGGCAGTTGATCATTGCTAGCTTTTGGTGGTTTAAGTGGCATATTTGATCATTGTACTTGGATGAAAAAATGGCAGCTGGTAGGAGACTGTCAGTCTCTATCACAGAAAGCAGGAATTTCTACAGTAGAGGTTACTTCATGATATGTTGTCCTGATCCATTATGTATGGTGCTTTTCCTTCGATGTGAATTTGGCTCCAACGTGATGGTTCTGAAGGAGTGTCTCAAACAATTACATCCCTTAAGGCACTGTCTAAGATTTCCATGCCATTTCTTACATCTGCTTTGAGCTTCTCTGTGAAAGAGCACTTCTGTGAATTTGAGCTGGCCATGTCTGTCCAAGAAATAAGTATGAAAGGGGAAGCAACTCTTCTCTTCACTGCCCAGTCATAGCTATTTAATTGGGACATTTTGGCTTTGGGAGACTCTGTTGTGAAATAGTGAAGGCTTTCCTGCATGTCTGATGGAAAACTTGACAGCAAAGTACATAATAAAAGACATTGTCTTAGAGATAGATTTCCCTAGCTGGAATAGGAATTCAAGAATGAGTCAACAATGGAACTTCTTTGACACAGAACCCTGACTGTGCATGAAACCATTTCACTGGCACTTAATATGGTTCTCTGAAAATAGTTATCAAATTGAAGTAGACTTTCTTTGTTCAGCAGAAAAATAAGTGTCTAGATGATTCTTAGCCTTTGACATATTGTGACCAAGCATGAATGAATGAGAGAGAAAGCAAATGAATGAACATACTTAATTGAATAGGTCTCAAGCCCATTTCATGGGTAAATACATCTACAATGATGATCATACAAGAGGGAGGACAGTTTTGTTACAGTGTCATTTAAATAGAACTTCATCCAGTTTGAAATATGCACACGGGTCTGATCTCGTTATGAGTAAGAAATACATGCTAGGGCTTCTATTTGTTTCTGGGTTTTCTGAGAAAAACAACCATGACATTGCCTCCAGAGAATTCAATGCAAGATCTCAAATATCTATTTCTAATACCCACATATACAGGGCATTCAAGCACAGAAAATTCTGTGTGTTCTTCCTTTTCCTTGCAGAATGGACATTTCTGCACACCTGAATTTATGGCAATGCAGTTCTAAAACTCCCATTTGAAACTTTGCAATTTCTCTAAGTACTTGTTTATCATTTGCATTTCTAGCTTACAAACTGTCTCACTGTGTCTTTTAAAAGTATACCTCTCACTGGTGGTGCTGGTGATGGTTGGGTGGGGGAAGGGGTGTGTGTGTGTGTGTATGTGTGTGTGTGTGTGTGTGTGTGCGTGTGTGTGTGCAGACATGCACGTGTGTGTGTGGAGAGAGAGAGAGAGAGAGAGAGAGAGAGAGAGAGAGAGAGAGAGAGAGAGAGAGAGAGAGAGAGAGAGAGAGAGAGAGAGAGACTATCGTGCTGGACTGGACTAGATTGGACTTCATTTCAAAGCCATCTTCACCTTTTATTTAATTAAAAATTAAAAACACACATGCAGCAAGTGATGCCATGCTTTACTATACTTGCAAAAAAAATTATTCAATGAGAGAGAGAGAGAAAGAGAGAGAGAGAGAGAGAGAGAGAGAGAGAGAGAGAGATAGAGAGAGAGAGAGGCTGTGTAGACATGATAGGGTTTGGCAACTCATTGGCAGGCTGCTGTGCAGTGCAGTGCAGTGAGTAATTGACTTGTTGCTGACATTGCTTTTGTCTCACCCTTGGTTTCCAAGACAACAATGGGACATTTCTTTTCTGGGAGGGAGCTGGGGGTCCTGCCTGCAGGCTGTCCCCTCCCACTCCTCCATTGTTTTCCCTCTCTCCCTCTTCCTGTCTGCTGATGCCACAAGATGGCCGTTCCTTCTTGGGGGAGGGGTGTCTTTTTTCCCTCCCTGTCTTGCTGGCTGTGTATCTCTACAATCAACAGTTTTGTCTGGGCTACTTCCCATGCTCTAGTCTGGCCCATCCTGCCTCAACTGGGGCTTGAAGTGCTCTGCTTGGTGCCAGCAGCGTGGCGGTCTTGGTGTGTGTGTGTGTGTGTGTGTGTGTCTGTGTGTGTCTGTGTGTCTGTCTGTGTGTGTGTGTGTGTGTGTGTGCTTGTGTGAGTTCGTGCATGCTTGTGTGTGTGTGTATATGTGTGTGTGTGCGTGTATGTATATGTGTGTGTATGTGTGCGTGTGTTTGTGTTTGTGTGTGTATGTGTGTGCATGTGTGCATATGTTAATGTGTGTGCATATGTGTGTATGTGCATTTGTGTTTGTGTGTGTGTGTGTGCATTTGTGTTTGTGTGTGCGTGTATGTGTTTGCATGTGTGCATATGTGTATGTGTGTGCATATGTGTGTGTGTGTTTGTATGTGATCGCATGTGTGCATATGTGTATGTGTGTGCATATGTGTGTGTGCGCATTTGTGGTTGTGTGTGTGTGTGTGTGTGTGTGTGTGTGTATGCGTTTGTGTTTGTGTGTGTGTGTGTGTGTGCATTTGTGTTTGTGTGTGTGTGTGTATGTGTGTGCATATGTGTATATGTGTGCATATGTGTGTGTGTGCATGTGTGTGTGTGTGTGTTTGTATGTGTATGTGTGTGTGTGTGGATGTGTGTGTGTGTGTATGTGTGTGCATAAATGTGTGCATGTGTGCATGTGTGCATGTGTGTGTGTGTATGTGTGTGCATGTGTGCATGCACACTTGTGCATATAGACAGTATCATAGTAGGTATGACTTGTTTTGATGAGAAATCCTAATTTTTGAATTGCAATTGGTTTGCTGTCGCCTAAGGACTGATTACCTTAAGAACTAATTTTGACTGGAGCTTATCTCTGAGGGATGGTGTAACTGAATTCCACTCACAGTCAATGACCTTTTTTATAACTGAGAGGGGGGGAAAGGAACTACAGGAACTGAATGGATAATTCAGTTAGCATGGCACTGCTGATAGGGAGAGGCGGATGTGGAAATCTAAATTTGCACAAGCAGATTGCTGTGTATATATTTTTTTAAACACTGAAATGGATGTGGCTGATAGATATGATATTCTCACCCTGTGAAGTATGAATTACCGCCAGCAACTTTTACTTCACACCTTTTTCAAATACGTGGGTCTGCAGGTTTTGAATGGGAAAGGAAGTATATGCATTTCTTTTTTGCTGGTAGCTGCTCCATTGACAAATGCCCAGATACAGTTACAGAAGTGATAGGAATTGGCCACCAGAACTCTCTGTGCAAGACTTGGAGAGTGAAACCCAACATGGCAGGCAGGCAAGAACTGGAGTTATCAACATTCCTGAAACTGGACACTGTGGGAAAATTTTCAAACCTAGTTTTCTGGTTTCTTTTTTGTTCTTGTGAATGAAGCAGACACATGTGCAAAAAGCATTCCCCTCCCACAGGAATGTGGGCTGAGTGGTGCTGGTAAACAGTGTCCCACTGAGATTCCTAAGAGTTTGTTTCTCCCAAGTAGAGATTAGATGCACTGCAGATTTTTTTTTCTTCCCCCAGTTGTGGACAAATGTGCTGCACTTGAGATGTGAGGTTTTTTCCCCCCACACTGCCTTTTTCCTGGTGGTTTTCGAGTGATGTGTGGGTAGAGTTTAGAGAAAGACATTTTCGTCTTGACAGCTCATTATATTTTAATTAATGGACTATCCCAGACAACACTGTTGTGGGTCCTTGAAAGACTTAGTCAGACCGTCACACAGGCCTGTGCTAGTTTACCCAAAAGAATTTCTGCTGAAGTTTTACACTACTTACAGACTAGATGTTTCACATCTTACAATGCTGATCTATGGAGAAGCATAATTTCATGTTCTACAGTATTGATCAACAGAGAAGTGTAATGACAAATTCTGAAGTACTGGTCTTTAGAGAAGCATTATTTCAAATCTCACAATGCCTATCTACAAAGATTCAGTACATGTCAGATGCTAAAGTGGTTGTCTACAGAGAAGTAAAAATTAACATTTAAAAATGCTGATCTACAGTGAAGTGTAATTTCAAATCTATAAATGCTGATCTAAAGGAAAGTGTAATTTTTCACATCCTAAAACACTAAACTTCGGAGAGGTGTAATTGCGAATCCTGAAATGGTGATCTTCAGAGAAATGTGATTTCAAAACCTGTAATGCTTGTCTACAGACTCAAGTGCTGATCTACCAAGAAGCATTGTTTTAAATCCTACAGTGTTTATCTACAGAGATGTATAGCTTCACAGATTGAGGGGGGGGGGGGGGGGGGGGGGAGAGGGGAAAGAGGTGTGGTTACGGTAATCTGACTCACCCGTTTTTGTTCTGCTGACCCTAAACTTGTTTTTGATCAAGGAGAAAAAAGAAGGTAAAAGACAAACTGTGTGCTGCCCCATCTTCCCTGCATGCAGGGAACTCTTAAGGTTCTGTAAGTCATTCACCTGTTTCTTTCCTCAGTCCTGTAAGGATTATGCAATTTGTAGAGAAATCAGTCAAGGAACAGCCACGTGGGGTGGGCAGCTATGGGCAGTACAGGATTAAGCAGGGTGGGCAGTAATGGGTGGTACAGGATCTTAAGGGGGAAAAAGAAAGCATTCTCACTGAAAGAGAGACTTGATTTATGGATTATGTTCAATATGGCCTCTTCTAATTA
Organism: Theodoxus fluviatilis; assembly: GCA_034096865.1. NCBI lineage: Eukaryota > Metazoa > Mollusca > Gastropoda > Cycloneritida > Neritidae > Theodoxus > Theodoxus fluviatilis. The sequence continues at coordinate 101,538 of JAWQFJ010001791.1, read as the reverse complement.
AAAAAAAAACGAGTTGAGGCTGACCTGCCAACCCTATTTGTTGCCATGTTACTGTAACCACATCAATGAATGTTTTTTGCCTAATTTCAAAACATAAAGTGTTAGCACACAAAGAAGTGACTGACTAAGGCCAGCAGCCTGCTTGGAGGGTCAGAGGTGGGGAGGGGGACGTCAGAACTACAGGTGTTATGGAGGGGGAAGTTGCCTGGGCAGGTAGTTCATATTTCATCTGGCATGGCCTCTCACTGACCTCTTACTGGCTTGGTATGCAGTAACCCGGAGGCTGAAAGGGGGCAGAGACAATTTACTAGCAAAGGACAGAGACAACATTGGAGGAGAAGTTGGTGACAGAAACACACAGCTGAGACAGCATGGGAACATAGAAGAGGGCAGAGATGGTACTGGAGCAAAGGGGAGAGCAGAGGTGTATTGAAACAGGGCAGGGCAGAGGTGTACTGAAACAGGGGAGGGCATAGGTGTATTGAAACAGGGCAGGGCAGAGGTGTATTGAAACAGGGCAGGGCAGAGGTGTATTGAAACAGGGCAGGGCAGAGGTGTACTGAAACAGGGGAGGGCATAGGTGTATTGAAACAGGGCAGGGCAGAGGTATACTGAAACAGGGGAGAGCATAGGTGTATTGAAACAGAGTGGAGGGCAGAGGTGTATTGAAACAGGGCAGGGCAGAGGTGTATTGAAACAGGGCAGGGCAGAGGTGTACTGAAACAGGGGAGGGCATAGGTGTATTCAAACAGAGGGCAAGTGAGAGGTGTATTGAAACAGGGCAGGGCTGAGGTGTATTGAAACAGAGGGCAGGGTAGAGGTGTATTGAAACAGAGGACAGGGCAGAGGTGTATTGAAACAGAGGGGAGGGCAGAGGTATATTGAAACAGAGGGGAGGGCAGAGGTGTATTGAAACAGAGGGCAGGGTAGAGGTGTATTGAAACAGAGGACAGGGCAGATGTGTATTGAAACAGAGGGGAGGGCAGAGGTGTATTGAAACAGAGGGGAGGGCAGAGGTATATTGAAACAGAGGGGAGGGCAGAGGTGTATTGAAACAGAGGGGAGGGCAGAAGTGTATTGAAACAGAGGGGAGGGCAGAGGTGTATTGAAACAGAGGGGAGGGCAGAGGTGTATTGAAACAGAGGGGAGGGCAGAGGTGTATTGAAACAGAGGGGAGGGCAGAGGTGTATTGAAACAGAGGGGAGGGCAGAGGTGTATTGAAACAGAGGGGAGGGCAGAGGTGTATTGAAACAGAGGGGAGGGCAGAGGTGTATTGAAACAGAGGGGAGGGCAGAGGTGTATTGAAACAGAGGGGAGGGCAGAGGTGTATTGAAACAGAGGACAGGGCAGAGGTATATTGAAACAGAGGGAGGGTAGAAGTGTATTGAAACAGAGGGGAGGGCAGAGGTGTATTGAAACAGGGCAGGGCAGAGGTGTATTGAAGCAGAGGGGAGGGCAGAGGTATATTGAAACAGAGGGGAGGGCAGAGGTGTATTGAAGCAGAGAGCAGGGCAGAGGTGTAATAAAGCATGGGAGAGGGCAGAGGTGTATTGAAGCAGGGGAGAGGGCAGAGGTGTATTGAAGCAGAGGGAAGGGCAGAGGTATATTGAAACAGATGGGAGAGCAGAGGTGTATTGAAGCAGAGGGGAGGGCAGAGGTATATTGAAACAGATGGGAGAGCAGAGGTGTATTGAAGCAGAGGGGAGGGCAGAGGTGTAATAAAACATGGGAGGGCAGAGGTGTATTGAAGCAGAGGAGAGGGCAGAGGTATATTGAAACAGATGGGAGAGCAGAGGTGTATTGAAGCAGAGGGGAGGGCAGAGGTGTAATAAAACATGGGAGGGCAGAGGTGTATTGAAGCAGGGGAGAGGGCAGAGATATATTGAAACAGAGGGAAGGGCAAAGGTGTATTGAAATAGGGCAGAGGTGTATTGAAGCAGAGGAGAGGGCAGAGGTATATTGAAACAAATGGGAGAGCAGAGGTGTATTGAAGCAGAGGGGAGGGCAGAGGTGTATTGAAGCAGAGGAGAGGGCAGAGATGTATTGAAACAGAAAGGAGGGCAGAAGTGTATTGAAACAGAAGGGAAGGCAGAGGTGTATTGAAACAGAAAGGAGGGCAGAAGTGTATTGAAACAGTAGGGGAAGGCAGAGATGGTATAGGAGCAGAAGCAGAGACAGCATACAAGCAGAGGGCAGAGACAGCATACAAGCAGAGGGCAGAGACAGCATACAAGCAGAGGGCAGAGACAGCATACAAGCAGAGGGCAGAGACAGCATACAAGCAGAGGGCAGAGACAGCATACAAGCAAAGGGCAGAGACAGCATACAAGCAGGCAGAGACAGCATACAAGCAGAGGGCAGAGACAGCATACAAGCAGAGGGCAGAGACAGCATACAAGCAGGCAGAGACAGCATACAAGCAGAGGGCAGAGACAGCATACAAGCAGAGGGCAGAGACAGCATACAAGCAGAGGGCAGAGACAGCATACAAGCAGAGGGCAGAGACAGCATACAAGCAGAGGGCAGAGACAGCATACAAGCAGAGGGCAGAGACAGCATACAAGCAGGCAGAGACAGCATACAAGCAGGCAGAGACAGCATACAAGCAAAGGGCAGAGACAGCATACAAGCAGGCAGAGACAGCATACAAGCAGGCAGAGACAGCATACAAGCAGGCAGAGACAGCATACAAGCAGAGGGCAGAGACAGCATACAAGCAAAGGGCAGAGACAGCATACAAGCAGAGGGCAGAGACAGCATACAAGCAGGCAGAGACAGCATACAAGCAGGCAGAGACAGCATACAAGCAGGCAGAGACAGCATACAAGCAGAGGGCAGAGACAGCATACAAGCAGGCAGAGATAGCATACAAGCAGAGGGCAGAGACAGCATACAAGCAGAGGGCAGAGACAGCATACAAGCAGAGGGCAGAGACAGCATACAAGCAGAGGGCAGAGACAGCATACAAGCAGAGGGCAGAGACAGCATACAAGCAGAGGGCAGAGACAGCATACAAGCAGAGGGCAGAGGCAGCATACAAGCAGAGGGCAGAGACAGCATACAAGCAGAGGGCAGAGACAGCATACAAGCAGAGGGCAGAGACAGCATACAAGCAGAGGGCAGAGACAGCATACAAGCAGAGGGCAGAGACAGCATACAAGCAGGCAGAGACAGCATACAAGCAGGCAGAGACAGCATACAAGCAGAGGGCAGAGACAGCATACAAGCAGAGGGCAGAGACAGCATACAAGCAGAGGGCAGAGACAGCATACAAGCAGAGGGCAGAGACAGCATACAAGCAGGCAGAGACAGCAGTGAAGCAGAAGCAGAGACAGCATATGCAGTGGAGCAGAAACAGAGACAGCATACAAGCAGGCAGAGACAGCATACAAGCAGAGGGCAGAGACAGCATACAAGCAGAGAGCAGAGACAGCATACAAGCAGGCAGAGACAGCAGTGGAGCAGAAGTAGAGACAACGTACAAGCAGAGGGAAAAACTGACACCATGATGTCCAATACAACTCATGAACAGAGGCGAGATGGTATGTTTACATATGACAGAGTACAGAAAGTGAACAGAAACAGTTTACCCACAGATGGCTTATACAGTTAACAAGTAAACAGGTTAAACATTTATAAAAGGGCAGACTGATTGATGGATTAGCAGGAAGTGAAGAGGAGCTGACTAGTCTTGTCGAGCACCTGGACAAGACCTCACAGGCATATGGCATGGAGATCAGCGCCGAGAAGACCAAGATGATGACGAACAATCCTGGGGGCTTCAAAATGGAAATCAAAGTGAAGGGCCAAAAACTGGAAGCTGTGAACAACTTCAAATACCTGGGATCTATTGTGATTGATGAAGGGTCCAAACCAGAGATACTGTCCAGAATAGCACAAACAACAGCAGCATTGGCAAAGTTGAAGCCAATATGGCATGACAGAAATATCACTCTCGCGTCGAAGATCAGGCTCATGCGCACGCTGGCCATCTCTGTATTCTTGTATGCATGCGAGTCCTGGACACTCACATCTGAACTACAGAGACGGATACAAGCCCTTAAAATGAGATGCTACCGCAAGATTCTGAACATCTCATATAAAGACCATGACACGAATGAGGAAGTCAGCAACAGGATCAGGAGAGCAATTGGACAGTACAAAGACCTGCTCTCAATCGTGAAAAGCAGAAAGCTGAAGTGGTACGGTCACGTGCCAAGAGGCAGTGGGCTGGCCAAGACCATCCTGCAAGGTACCGTACCAGGTGGGAGAAGGAGAGGCAGGCAGAGAAAGAGGTGGGATTAAGACAACATCAAAGAGTGGACAGGCTTGACCTTTGCTGACTCACAGCGAGCCACAGAGGATAGAGATCGATGGAGGAAGATTGTCCGAAAGTCATCAGTGGTGCCTCAACAACCCATCTCAGGGTTAAGAGACTGAACTGAACTGAACTGAACTGAAAAGTGCAGAACAGTTTATAAACAGGAATAGAAGTCATGTACCGACAGCTGGGCAGAAACTGTTAAGAACAGAGGGCAGCCACTAGCCAGTGTAAAGGCAAAGCATCGAGTTGGCATGAAGCAGTGATAGTAGTACAAGCAGAAGCTAGAGGAAGAGCAAGTCAACAAAGCTATGGGCAGAGAACGTGACGGCAGACAGAACCCATTATTGATGAAAGAACTGACAGTGACACTGATGGAAAGAAGGGCAGCCTGACAATGTTGTCAGGTGGTCAGCTAGCTTGTAACTATAGGTAAACATGTAGGCAGACAGACAAGCATGTAGGCAGATGGATAAGCATGTAGACAGACAAGCATGTTGGCATATGGACGGACGGATGGACAGACAGACAGACAGACAGACATGCATGTAGGTTGACATTTTAAAACTGAACAAAAAATGACTGCCCATCAATACCAAATACCACATATTACAGAAATGAGTCACAGTTGTAGACATTCAATGCAGCTGTCAGCCAATCAAATGCTTCCTTCCAAACTACTTTGGCATATATGCCCAGACTTGAAAATCCAAAGTTTTTATTATGCATGGAGTTGCATCGGTGCTTCTGAAATGGAAAACTTCTCAGCTGAATTTTTTTGTGTAGTTGTGCTTAATATGAAAAAGTTGCTAAACCAGCATCATCATTTTGTACTAAACTTGTATATTAAACTAAATTTGAATAATTTGCATCTGAAATGTTTAATAGGTTTCTAACTTGGCAGTGTCATAGAATGTGTTTTTACATCTGGATATGTATGCAGGTATGATGTGTTGAGCCATAGTTTCATTCTAACCTTATTTACATTGCTACCATTTTAATACCTCCAGCCAAATGTTATGCTCATGATATTAATGATTTTTTCATCCTTCATTATGCAAAGATTCAGGGTATTAGGGTTAGTCATTAGAAAAAAAACCAAGTTATGGTTATGGTAACCTGACTCACACACACACACACACACGCATGCACTCGCGTGCACACACACACACACACACACACACACACACACACACACACACACACACACACACACACACACACACTGACCCTAAAGCTTTTTTTCAATCATGAAAAGAAAAGAAAAATAAAGGAGAAGAAATTGATGGTTAACAACAAACTGCATGCTGTCCCATCTTCCAAGTCCATTGAGCACTTGGGACATCTCCTATTTAAGTAGGAAATATGCGCTTTCAGTGAAAGAGATATCATGATTTATGTTCAATCTGGCCATATATATATATATACACATTCAGGCTGACTTTCTTACCTTTGTTGTTATTGTTGGTGTTGCCATGTTACCTTAAACTTTTTATTTCCTTATTGGAAATGTCAAGAGTGTACATTGTGCATCTCTTCAACCTCTGCTTGAAAGAGAAATTTTTACCCAACCTCTGTTCCTCTCTGTAGCAGTTTCTTGTTGGAATGAGTGGAAGAAAGTTTCACTGCAGTTTTTGCAATGACGGGAAACACATGGAAGACATTGGGAATTTTGCCATGTGGGCTCCTGCAGATAAAACTCCCCTGGAAATCTTTCCGAGTTGCATTTCATTGCTCAGAGTCATTAGGAGCCATGTGGTGGAAATTGTTAGAGATGGATGGAGTTTTGCCTCTCTGCCTCTACCCTCAACACAAAAACACAGTCAGCCAAGCTAAGACACAGAATGCAGCCACCTCACCCTGGGGCTGTTTACAGCCTGTTGTTTTCTAAATAAATAGTGTAGCTCAAATTGTGTGGCCAGCTCCTTTTTCCGCCCCTCTTTGCAACACCTGATTGTGAATGCTTATGTTTTTACTTATGTCTGTAAACATTTTACCATGCCATGTGTATGCTGTTTAGCTCATGCTACACTGGGCACAGGGAAACATTTTCCATCTGTCCAGCCCCTCCAAGTCAGCTATCTCTTCCCTCTCTTGTTTAGAAGTAGAGAGAGAGAGAGAGAGAGAGAGAGAGAGAGAGAGAGAGAGAGAGAGAGAGAGAGAGAGAGAGAGAGAGAGAGAGAGAGATTGGCATCCTGTTTAAGTTTTTACCTGTCCTTTCTGACGGCTGTTATGTTGTTGGTTGGTAGTGTGTGGAGCATGGTATAATTATGCTGTTTATTTGTAAGGTTTTGGCCTGGTTTCTGCATCAAAAACAGCTATCTTAGTACATGTCGGACTATTGTCATACAAAGCTCAGGCTCTAAGTATGCATTTGGAAATATCCGGTATGAGCACAATACATTAGCACTCATGCATGCATGCAAAAATGTGTTTACCAACCCATTCCATACACTCATAAACTCTTATAAGCATTAAGAGAAAAAACTAGTTGACGTCATCCAACCGACCCAAAATTTTGCCACCCACCCTACACTTTTTTTTGCTGCTGGAAAACACACACACACACACACCCTCACACACACACACCCTCACACACACACACACTGTCTGTCTGTTTGTCTGCCTGTCTCTCTCTCTCTCTCTCTCTCTCTGTAAGATAGAGTGTGAAAGCTATTTGAATAGTGTTAACATTAAAAAAAATTTGGGATGCATTTGTTCGCTTCCGTTTAAGAAACAATGACCTCAAAGCCAGTCGTAGAAATGAACAAAACTCAGAAAAAGAGTGTCCTTTCTGTACAAGCTATGAAGACGAAAGTCACTTTTTAATCCACTGTCATGTGTACAAAGATCTGAGGTGCAAATATATTATAAAACATATGCAAAAGGCTAGATACGCCGAGGTAAAGTACCTGCTTGATGGACGCAATGTCACGAAAACAGGAGACGTTGCAATGTACATATTTTATGCGTTTAAACTATGCAGTGAAAAGTTGGAAAATTCTCCAAGTAATCAAGTATAGGATGAATGATCCAACGAATGACTGTATTATCTTTATGATCTGGAATTATGGCACTTTTAAATGTAATTATAGACTACTTTTAATGCTATACATTCTGGGGATTTTGTACCATAATAGACTATTATACTTGTAAAATGATGTAGACAATTCTAAATTTCCAAGTGTAAATATGCGATGATTTATATACCATGCACTCTATAATGATGTAGACTACTTACATTTGTAAATTGATGTAGACGGTTAATCATTTTGATTGCGGTCTATGTACATATATAACATTTTCCATGATTATACATTACCTTTTATGTACGATGGGTCGTCGGCCTTAATAAAGTCATCAATCAATCTCTCTCTCTCTCTCACCAACAACTGGGATGAGGCTACAGATGCGGGTGTTATTGCCACTGCTACCTGTTAGCACCGCGTGAACCCATGTCTGCGTCTCATTAGCCACCACCCAACTCCACCTTTTCAACCTGGATCACCACTATCCCTTACTACCTTTCCTCACCCCTCCACCCACTACCCCACCCCACTATTACACCACCATACAAGCCCTTCCCCTAGTTTATGGCACCCCTTCTCTACTCCTCCATCATCCCCCACCCCCATTCCCAACCACCCCATCACACCACACTCTACTTGGAGCTTCTTGTGCTATCAGTTTTCATTAGCCTACTCCTGAGCGAGAAAATCAGGCCTGGCGTGTAGAATCCCCTTCTGGCTAACGAGCGGTTTTGGAATCCGGATTGAGCTGGAAGTCCGCTTGAAATTTCCGGGCCAATCGCAACTGGCCATGCCTTCTGAAGAGAAGAAAGATATGTATTTTGGAGGGAAGAGTTAGGTAAGAGAGGGGAGAAAAAGTTGGGCGGAGGTGGGGAAGGGTAGGGAAGGGTGGACAGGGGGTTGAGGTTTAGAGGAAACTCGGATAAGAGTGGGTTTCAACCCTTGGCTGCAGGTGAAAAGGAAGGAAGGGATGGAGAGATGAACGCTGACGACAACAAGTCGCTGGCAAGGGAGATCAAACGCACAGAAGCCCACCAGGAGCCCCTGCCCCCGGAGCGAAGGAGGAAGAAGGATTTTGTGTCCTTGTGTGCACATGTATAGGAAGTGAAGATGGAAAATGACGTTTTTCGCTGCGTTGAACTTGAGCAACCAGGTTTTGTTGAAACAGCTCTGCCTGAACTTAGTGGCCCTTGGAATGAGCACTCGCATTCCGGCACTAATTTGTTACGAAGAGAATTTTCTTTCCAGAGACATGGCATTTGGAAGAGGAAAACGAACCAGATAAAACGTCGACAAAATAGTGGCGATGCTATCATGGAGTACTGCGAACAGAGTAATTAATCTCAGGCAGACGTGGGGCCAAGTAACATGGGTGTGTTGCAAGGCTAGGCATAAATGAGATGATGTTCGTGAACTGAATGAAATGACAGACCTCGTGTTATGGACATGCGGCAATAGATTGTTCGTGAAAAGCTTGCTTTTGTTTTCGAGGGAACGTGATCTACTCTGCGAAAATAGATCTAAACGAATGGGAGAGCGAAGACACGTCACTCCACAATAGTGTAGACAACCAATGGAAGCGAGGTTCTGCCGTGTTTGACCTGGGACTGGTGAACATGATCAGTGCATGCACGGGTCTCTGAAAGTTTGCCTCGAGCAAAGTGTCGGTGTCTGTACTTCGTTACCTA
>JAWQFJ010001791.1:62500-87500 GCA_034096865.1 Theodoxus fluviatilis | reverse complement strand
CGTCCCCAAACAAGCCATTCACTATCTCGCAACACTTTCATTCTACCACAACCTAGAGTAGTAGACATTTTCAAAGGCAGTATTACATATTCAGGTGTTATGATATGGAATACACTCCCATTGCACCTAAGGAACAATACTTCCATGAAGTCTTTTAAAGCATCCATACGTGATTATCTATTCAGATGATCTCATTGCTGTCGCCTTTACATAGGACAGGTATTGCTTGAACTTCAAGACTCACTGAGCTGACAGTTGTCAAAGGCATCTACTAAACTCTGTCATTGTTGATCATATTCTTCATATACCTTCCCAATTGTTGTACATAGATTAGCTAATGTGTATTTTGTGTCTTAAGTATCCATGTTTTCATTTCTTTATGAGCAAGGACAATTTGTAAGATAGGCAGAAATGCCTACCCCCCCCCCCCCCGCCCCGCCCCCCCCCCCCCTTCTGTATCAGTTTTTTCCCCCTTTCCCCCTACCCCACCACTATTTGTTCCTTGCATCTGAGAGAATCTGAGGTTTTCATTTTGTTTGTGCGTTGTTGGATAACCTTTCCCTCTTGCCGTCTGTGATCTTTCTCTATATTGGTTTTTGTTGGTCATCCACCCCGCATTCCCTGTCTAGCTTGTCTTTCGTTTGGGTGTGTAAAATCACTGCCACTCGTCTGTTTTCCTCTCCCACTATTCACTGGATCTGGTCTGGGAATTATTCCATGCAAATCCCCCCCCCCCCCTCCCTCTCCTTGACCCACTTCTTCCGGCCCCTCCCCTCCCCCCTTTCCTTCTCTGGAGTGAAGTACCTTTAGGGTCTGTTCTTCTAGGGTAGGTCTGCCTTGCATCCTGGTTGTTGTCTGCATTGCCTTCCTACGTGCAGTGTTCTGTCTCGCTCTCATTCTTCTAGTATCCCGCTTCACTTTATCACTGTCCACCCGTCTGTGTGTGTGTGTGTGTGTGTGTGTGTGTGTGTGTGTGTGTGTGCGCGAGAGTATGTGTGTATTATGTGTGTGTGTGTCTCTGTGTGCATGAGTATTTGTGTAAATGTGTGTGTCTGTGTATGTGTGTGTGTTTGTGTGTGTGTATGTTATTTGTATGACCATCTCTTTTTCTGCCTGGAATATCCGTATGAACAATGTTTACAATATGGAAGGATCCACTTGAGATTGGGTGTAATCACCCAACCTTTTTTTCCCCTGTCAATGTTCGATGAAATTGTCGTCACACAGTTCAGTTCAGTTCAGTTCAGTTCAGTCTCTTAACACTGAGATGGGTTGTTGAGGCACCACTGATGACTTTCGGACAATCTTCCTCCATCAATCTCTATCTTATCCTCTGTGGCTCGCTGTAAGTCAGCAAAGGTCAAGCCTGTCCACTCTTTGATGTTGTCTTCTCACCTCTTTCTCTGCCTGCCTCTCCTTCTCCCACCTGGTACGGTACCTTGCAGGATGGTCTTGGCCAGCCCACTGCCTCTTGACACGTGACCGTACCACTTCAGCTTTCTGCTTTTCACGATTGAGAGCAGGTCACATAGACTCCACTAATTAAAGATGTATGACCTCTTGAAGATGTGACATGTACAAAGCTGTCTGCATCATTTGTCCTCTCAGGAGCTGCATGTTGAGCGTGTACAGATAGGACCTTGCGGAGTTCGGTGTCATTGGATTTCGTGCCCACTGTGCTGTGAAACAACCTGTCACACATGAAAGCTGCAGCGCAGTGATCTCATGTCAGTCCATACTGCACTGTAGGTGCCTCACCTATCTCCCTCACCCAGGGTCCAGAGATGAAGGTGACAGGATGTTGCTTGTAGTATCCCACTGTCTTCCCCTGCGGCTGCTGTAGGAAGGAAGAGGGATTTTTGAGTGCCTTGTAAGTCTCCATAAATGGGGCTTTTGAACAGTAACAGGTTTATGGAAGCCCATTTCCTCCATTGTTTCTCCCCCCCCCCCCCCCCCTACCCTACCCCATCCCCCCCCAACCTCCTGACTCTTTCCCCCACCATACCCCATCCCCCCCCCCCCCCTCCGGACCCTGCCATTCCACCCCCATCCCAATCCCCACCCCCTATGAGCAGCAAAAAAGGATTAAGCCTGACGAAGTAGATTTGTGTTGTCCCATTTGTCATGCAAATGGAGGTTTGGAGTAAGATGGATGTGTTTCCATTTGTGTCCATTGCATTGTTGCTTTTGATGGGGCTAACATGCAGATGAATTGATCAGCATTTTGAAAATATACTTTGTTAATGTTGACTGGTGCTATTTTTTGTAAATATTTTGGTTTTTATTTTCGTCTGTTCATAGCCTGAAAGAACAGATGACAGTAAGTAGTGTTTTTATTATTTCGTTGTGTTTTGTTCATACTAAACCTCTTGTTGAAGCAAGCATTGACAATTCCAACTGTTCCCTAGAATTACTAACCTTGTGTTCCATAGCGGAGATTATAGTTTTGTCATTGTAGAATCTTAGTCGGCATGGTGTGTTTTCAGTTTAATGTTAACTACGGCTTGTACAGAGTCACTTATATTGTTATGTTGGTACTGGAGATTGTGTCTGATAGCCGTCACAGTGTAATTTTATTCCTGTAGACCTCTTCGTGAAATGATCACCTCTTCCATGTAGTTGCATGTGCTAGTTGCTTGCCATGTGCAGAATTTTGATGTGATGCATTCAGTTTCTCCTCCTGAGAAGGGAAATGAAGTGTGTGATTTCCTCCCATGCTCTGATTGTATTTGAGTTCTTGCGACATTAATACTTGAACAATTTGAATAGTTGGACCATTATTCATGGACAGATTTATGCGTAGTGTTTTGAATTCTGAACCTTGGGGACCTTCTGTTGCTTTTGTTCCCATCCTCTCCAATGCGCCAGATAAAATGAAACATATATGCTAGCCGTCTGACAAGGGTTAAGTCGACTTGCCTTGACACTGTTTGCATTGGATTAGAACTAGAGTGTTGTGCGTTCTATGATTATGCAAGGAGTATGTGGTAAGTTCTCTTGCAGCCTATGACTTAGATTTATTATAAAGATACACAGTTGTTGTCCCTGTTTGACTTGCTTCAAGGAGGTAGGTGGGCACAGGTTTTATCTATGGATGCATTTTTGGCTGAAAGCAATGCACAATGCACAGTTTTGATTCATAAGAACTACATTGTTGCATGGCAGTTGTCATGCTCCACTAAACGTCTGTCAATCAAAATGGTGTTTTAAAATGGAGTAGAATAAAGTAGTATTGAGTGTAAAACTTTGAGCCAAAAGAATGGGTAATAAGTCAAGATGTAAAATTCTTGATTAGGAATAAGGCAAAACCCCAAATGCTGTCTAGTGTTTGTATTATTTTGACATACTGAGCCTGCATGAGCTGATCTGAGAGGCTGGTTTGGAGGGATGTTTAGTACCTGTCACATTGCATGTTGTGATCATTTCACTGGGAGCGTTTGCTTGTTATCCACGGCCCTGGTGAATTAATAGAAAGAAACGAGAAGATGGCTGAGCAATCAGTCCCAGATGGACCTGTTCCGAATAAAGCACTTTATGACGTCTGGACGCCAGGCTGGGTCGTAGGGCGCCTTTGATGACACACAGGAACGCCAGATGAAAGCCGGAAAACAATAATTTCGAGTTGCAGGTCTCTGCGGGCTGGAACCGCTGGAACCAGACCCACCATGTCTGGGCTGCTGGTGTTGCTTTGTTGTTGGAGGAAGGAGAGCAGGGCGACTCCCAGCCATTGTTTTCTGAGAGTGGCTCCTCCCCCCTGGTCTGCCCTCCCAACCCATAGAGCAGCACCGCCACTCCCCCTGGACTGGAGACCCGTCTGAGTAGGGCTTGGAGCAGTGATTCCTGAAGATTTTGTGAGATTTTTTTTCTCTCCAGTTTTGCAGTTCCCATGCAATGATGGTCAATCTTACAGCCTTTCGAAATTTTAAACGTTTTTCTCTCCAGCTACACAGGTGCTCATTCAGTGATAGTCATTTTTACAGCTTCTTGAAAACAAAATTCCAGCTGCACGGGTGCCCATGCAGTGATGGTCCATCTAACAGCTTTTCGAAATTAAAAAAAGTTTTTCCAGCTGCACAGGTGCCCATGCAGTGATAGTCAATACAGCTTCTTGGAAAAAAGTTTTCAGTTGCACATGTGCCCTAGCAGTGATGGTCAGTCTTACAGCTTCTTGAAAAGGGAATTTAAAATGTCCAGTGCATGGGTGCACATGCAGTGATGGTTCGTCTTTCAGCTTTTCACTGAAAATGTTCTAGGGAAGTTGTAGGATTGTTATCGTCCTGATTGCACACTAAGGTGCTGCTTTTTCCTGGGCCCGTATCCAGAACGGCGAGTTATTTTAACCCCGATTTATCTCTAAACTCAGACGATTCCAACTGTCTGTTCCGCTCTCCCTTAGCTGGAAACCAGTATATATAGCAAAGCGCAACCTAGGATCCTCTGACGAGCGTACCTTATCTAACCGATCAAGATAACCCGGGGTTAGGAGATAAATCGAGTGTTAAAAAGATAAATCGCCGTTCTGGATACGGGCCCTGGACACAAGTTTATTTTAGTTTGCCTCCGGACCTGCTGTGTTTCCAAAAGATTAAATTTGCTTTAGCCTTCCTGCTGGAGTCTGAGTACCAGAGCTGGTGCTTTTGATGAATGCTTGATGACGATTATCACCAAAAGCCTCCTTGATGCTAAACTGGGGTCTTGGGTGCTTATGGACAAGTAACCTAGGAACCAATAGTTAAAGATGCAGAAGTCTGGATAATTTGGGGTTGAGGTGGTCGGGAGATTGGTGTGTGTGTGTGTGTGTGTGTGTGTGTGTGTGCGCGCGCGCGTGCGTGCGTGCGTGTGTGTGTGTGTTTTGTTGTTGAGGTAATTAGGGATGGCGTGGGGGATTGTGTGCTCTACTTATAGCTGTAGGTGTGTGTTAGAATGAAAGTTGCAGAGGCTGGGTGTTGGGTGACAGGTGGTTTCTATCACTGCGAGGAGTGGCTAGTCACCTGGGTCGGGCTGGCCATTGTTTGTGTAAAAGGCGAACCCCCTGTGGGTTCGGGGTAAGAATTGACCCACTGCGTCTCCGTACGCGATTTGTAAGAGACGAATAACTAGGGACACTGTGACTTGTTTGCGTTTACTCTAAACTGTTCTAGTGATTATCATGCTCAATGGCCTTACATAGCCTACAAAGACTGATAGGCCGTAAAACACCATCCATCCATCCATCCATCCATCCATCCATCCATCCATCCATCCATCCATCCATGTAAAAGGCGAGATGGCTTCTGAGGTCGGCGGTGTTCAGGCGTTTCGCAATGCTTGTGATGGGGGTGTGCGCAAAGTAGAGTGGGATGACGACTGAGGAGTGACGGCAGTGTAGAGATGGACCTCGATTGACTTCCCTGAGCTTTTTTTGCTTCGGCTTTCGTTGCAATAGGCCCCCCGTGCCCCCCCCTGCCCCCCGCTTCCACTGTAACTGTTGTCACTCAGATCAGATAGATGACGTTAAATTTAATGAGCTAATATTAGTTTTTATCATCTGGAACAAAAAATAATGTGAATTTTGTGGATAATTTTGTTCTTTTTATGAACTTTCTCCCCCTGTGGGTTCGGGTTAAGAAGAATCCCACCGCGTCTCCCTACGCGAATCGTAAGAGGCGAATAACTAGGGACCCCGTGACTTGATTTGCGTTTACTCTATACTGTTCAAGTGATTTTCGTGCTTAATGGCCTTATATAGCCTTCAAAGGCTGATTGGCCGTAAAACACCATCCATCCATCCATCCATCCATCCATCCATCCATCCATCCATCCATCCATCCATCATGAACTTTCACATTTACTTGGCATCAGACAAGAGGGAAATGGTTCTGCAGAAGAATGCAGCAAAGTACAAAGGATCAGCAAAGGATGTGTTCCCTAAGTTTGAATTCAAGTAGGTCTACATATGCTTTTCTCTCTTACAGTCGAGAGTTCGATCCCACTTACCATGCCATCAATCATCATTAAATTCACATCACGTGGTAGAGACAGGCTCCTATCAAGTGGAAAATATTGTAAAGCAGTCGTAGCTGACGTGTAACATCGCTTTTTAGTCCTCCTCCTCCTCCTCCTCCTCCTCCTCCTCCTCCTCCTCCTCCTCCTCCTCCTCCTCCTCCTCCTCCCCTTCTCCCACCCCCCACACAACCTCCACCCCACCCCCACCCCCTGCCATCCTCTCTCCCTCATCCCTCCTCCTCCCCTCCTTCTCTCCCCTCCCCTCCCTCCTCCCTCCTCCTCCTCGCATCCCCCTCCCTCCTCCCTCCCCTAATCTCCTTCCTTATCTCTCCTCCCTTCCCCTCCCCCCACCTCCCCTCCCTCCTCCCCTCCCCCCCCTCCCCCTCCCTTTTTTTCCTCCCTCTTTTTCTTTACTTTCTCCTGTCCCTCAGATTCTTTCCCCCCCTCTTTCTTTTTTTTCCCTCCATCCTTCCTTTTTTTCATTTCCCCCTCCCCCCTCCCCCTCCCTATTCTCTTCCCTTCCCTTCCATCTCTCCTTGTTCCTTTTTATTTCTTTTTTTTTTCCCCCCTTTCCCCTTTCCTTTTCCCTCTCTCTTTCTTTCCTTTTTCTCCTTTTTTCTCCCCTTCTTTTCCCCCCTTTTTCCCACCCTTCCTCCCTTCTCTTTTCTTTCCTGCCTGTTTTTTTTACTTCCCTCCCTCCTCTTTCCCTTCCTTCCCCTCATTAATTAGCCTTAGTCAGATAAATGACATTGAAATGAGACCATCCATAATCACACGATGAAACGGATGTTCACTTTTTGAAAATGATGTGCTTTGCATATGGTTGCAAAGTGGAAATATTTTTCTTTTCAACGATATGCTTTGCAGAAATATATTTTTTACTGTTCCATGTCCAAAATATCCTGCGTGAAACTTTATTGCCTTTGGATTTCTATCTTTGAGTTTCTATTTCCTAAGATGTGTTCTTTTGGTAAACGAAAATAGAAGCGTTCAGTGATATTGGCTTCAACGAAAATTTTCGACTAAATAGTTTTTATAATGCACAAAACATCAAACGTGGCTGTACAGAAAGGGAATAAAACCCAACTTGGCTAAGAACTCCATCTACTTGCTATGAAAGAGTCATTTTATAAAGTTTTAAAAATTACTAACGTTTTGTCTGTTCACATTGTGACCATCATTGTTTTTATATTTGATGTGACTTAATATATATTCTTCTTCTAGTGTGTGGTGCACATGCATTTTAATTATGTATGTTGTGAATACTTATTGCCTTGAAGCCGTGTAAAAAGTTTCCAATTTAGTTGGAATTCTATCCCGGTTCCATACAGTATCGTTTTATGTTTCATGCCTGAGGAAGACATTTTCGTAGCCAATTTGAGTTGACCTTCTTCCGTTTTTTAAAGAGACTTTTCCAACTGCTGTGCCCTTGTTTGATTCATCTGTATTTGATGAGGATTTAATTGACAAGTAGCGCATTCCTTATCTGTTACTACATGATTACTGCTGATGAATGCGTTTAATCTTTTCAAGATAAAGCATGCCTTGGCCAGAGTTCTTTCCCTCGCTAGGTCACGCAGTTTTTGCTGCTGAATTCCTATAATCTTGCTCGCCCATTCGATGATTTACTGTAGTTCGAGTATTTTTGCTGTTGATGTTGTTCCGACAGAAAACTGAGGAACACTGTAGAATGGATAGGATAAGGGACCTGAAAAACAGTCCTAGTGAGATGTTGTGAACTGTGAAGGAGCTTAACACTAACCGGAAGTACAATCTTTGATGGGTTCTCTACTTAATGCAGTCTGTGCTAGATTCCATTTCACCTTGTTGTCAATCATGACCCCGACATACTTGGAAGCCTCTATTCGTTCGGTTTCTTGACCTTTTATGACGAGACGATCGATGACACTGTTCTTCCTTTGCAGCTCGATGATTATTTCCTCAGGGGTTTTTTATGTTTAGGTGGAGGCAGGTCATGTCGCACCAGTTGGTCAGGTCTTGGACCTCTGGTCTGTAACATGTCTCGCTGAGGTTGTTGACGAGCCAATGAGTGCCTTGTCGTAGCGTACTTTAGGTGAACGTCCTGTCTGTGCAGATGTACTGGTCTGCAGTGTAAATTATACAGGGCGCAGAGTACCAGGGAGATCTCGCATTCTTAGCTTCCTCCAATTCTCGTGGTCGTGGTTGTCGACTTTCCGTTCACTCGCACTTGCTGAGGTCAGCCTGTTAGGAAGCTGGCAATACACCAAATCAAGGCAGTGTTAGCGTTCATAGCTTTCAGTTTCTTTGCCATGACGTGAGGCTAGATCGTCTTGAACGCGCTTGAGAGTCTGTAAGTTTATCCCTCCAGGTTTACTGGAGGTCCTACATACTTTATCTGTCTGTGTGTGTGTCAGTGTGTGTGTCTGTCTGTCTGTCCCGACAGAGAAAGGATGAAAGAGGAATCGAAGGAAAAGAAGAGAGATAAAGACAACTTACGGTTTGTCTCGCGTTCTAGATGTTGTTTGTTTTTCGGTGATTCATCGTTTATACTATGTTCTGGGTCTCTGTGAATTTTTGAGTGGGAAACCCTTTCGATCGTTTGACTTTGATTTGTCTCAGTGGCAGTGGGACAAAGATTTTTGCTGAGTTTCTGAGGTTAGTTTGTAGTAGTTTCCTCGTAATTCTTGTTTTTAACTAGAAAATACATTTAGTTTTAAAGTAATAAATCTGTATTATCTATTTATATGCTCTTGTGTGTTCCATGGCGTTTGCGTTAATCTCTAATTACCCCAGCGGTTGGAAGTTCTCTTCTGTTTTTTTCCTGCCAAGGTCACTTTCTTAGTCACAACCAGAGTGAACCCTGACAGTGGCCATACATAGCCTTTGGGGGCTGACTAGCTTTAAAATTTTATTTATTCGTTCATTCAGTGAGCAGTCACTTTATTGTTGTACTCATGAATTCCGACCAAGTGCTGGAACACCACGATAAAAGCAAATTTGCCTAGTAACTTGCAACAAATGATGAGTTGACTTTTAAAAGAAACACGATTTGAAATGTTGGCATTACGGAAGTAAATTTTGCTCCTACAACCATTACATTGCCATGGATCGGTCCATTGTCAACTGAGGGGAGCAATGGTCATCAATGTTACGGCTTCGTCTCCAAGAGCTGGAAATTTACACCGAAGAGGCAGCGTGTTTATCAAAGGCGACAAGTGTACATAATACAAAGTGGAAGCTTCCAGAGGACAATAAGCAACATCTTTCTCCTCCGATTCCTCTCTGGGAAATGCACATTTCGTATCCAAATGTGACATCCTTTTCTATCCAAAAGATGGACTTCGCAAAGACGTAGTTTTGCAAGTGATTGCATCTCCAGGGCTTCCCAAGCAATTCCTGAAAATCGTCACCTATAAAAACCGCTGGCGCTGAACCTCCAGGTTTTGGCATTAAAAAAACACAATAAAGTCTGTAGGACCTTCAGTAAACCTGGAGGGATAACAGGATGTCTGTAGTGCCACTGTAGCTTTTGAAGTAAGTCACACACGGCTTTGTGTACAGGATCACAGGAGTATATCCAAAGCTTGACATCAAGTCTTGAACAGATGGAAGTCTTCTGCTTTTGCATCTGCTTCCCCCACCCCATTCCCCACCCTACCCATCGCCACCCCCGACCCCCTCAGCACGCACGCGCGCGCACACACACACACACACACACACACACACACACACACACACACACACACTCACTCACACAAAACGGGAAAAACGCATTTCGCCCTCCCTCACACTAGCCACCCCCCCTCTTTTTTTCCCCAATTACCCCCGTCTTCCATTCCAGATCTCATATCTGTCACCGTTTCTTATGACGGCTGCATCATTCAGTTGTATGTCCTTTTTTCTCTCTCTGTGTGGTGGTGGTTTTTTCTCTTTACTTTATTATGGCTGCTATGCGATCTGCGCAGTGTGCGAAAGATTTATTTCGAGCCACTTGTATCAATGTGAATTTGTGAATATTAACAAAAATTACACTGTCATGAATTTCGATTCCACGACACTCGTTTTCTCTCTTTCACCGCACAACTATGCCAGACTATTGCCGTGTTTACAGTATGTGTTCTGCCTTTGTTCTCAACATATATACGGGATGAGAATACAGAGAGTGTCACCGAGCACATCATACAAGCTCGTGCACCAATAATCTGGGTCAGATAATTTATTTGCAGAACGGCATGGACGCTATCGTCATCTTGCATACATGTCATAGTGCTGTAGTGGTGAAAAACTGAAAATACAGCAAACAAAAAGGGGAACTAAATACTTGCTTTCAACGTATTTTCCATATTTAAAAATAATTTGAAATTAATAAGCAGTTTGCATTTATTTGACACAATCTCCGCTGGTAGCGTGAAAATTACCGAAAGTGCTATCCACTACTGACTACGCCACCCAAGTACATTAAACTCAAAGAGCGGGAAACAGCGCAAAGCATATGGCGGAGACAAATCGAAATGAACTAACAGTGTGCACTCAAAATCACTAACTTAGGCACCAACACGACAAGACTAGTGCAACATTGAAAAGATGTTCTCTGCTTTATAATACAAGCAATCATAAACTGACCTTATGTGGACTGAGCAGGTCGTTGGAAACTAAGAACAAAAAGATTTAGCCCTGCGAACCTGGAGGGCAATGAGTAGTATTTATTCATACCCCTGTCTATCACAGTCTGAGAAATCTTCTCACTGTCTGGCAAAAATGAGACACAAATGCTGTTTGGAATACAATGCAACCAGTTAGTCTGCGTTCATTCGGAAGCCATTTTGGCGCCTGCAACTGTAACCACGCGAGATACAGCGAGAAAAGGGGCGTGGCTGTGGAGTGGGTCGCCATTCCATCAATTGACTACTTGCATCGTAAAAAATCCTTCTTTATCCTTTCACCAATGTTCTCGAAATTCATTATCCTCAAAACTCTACTCGCAAATGACGTCACGTTGTTGATGACGTCACACATTTCGCAATTTGGCCATTCCATGAATGGAGTATTTGGGGAGGCGATGTCGAGTGTACGACCTTAAAAAACCACTTTCTCTTCAAGCCTTGATTCTGAAAATTTGATACATTCAATCGGACCTAACTTCCAGTTAGTGTGCAAAATGTCAAGGAAATCCGTCCAGTAGTTTTTGAGAAATCAGCCGTGGAGTCGGGACAAACACACACACACACACACACACACACAGAGAGAGAGAGAGAGAGACAGATAGAGTCTGTAGGACCTCCAGTAAACCTGAAGGGATAAAGTCTGTAGGACCTTCAGTAAACCTGGAGGGATAACGCCAAATATTATGCGGTATCCCATCAGAGAAAACATGCATCCATCAAAAAGACTGCTCGATATTCGGCCACGAAAAATTCTATGATTCCGTCAGATGCGACCAACCCTTTGGTCAGAGCGGGTCCTTCTGATCTGTCAAGGGGAACTCCGGGCCAAAGAGGTGTGTTGGGGTGACTGCTTCAGCAGCTGAAGCTACCCTCAGCCACCAGTATCCCATCCTCCTCTGACACAGGTCGCAGAGCACGGCAAACATACAGCCTTACTAACATAAAGGAACACGCTGTGCCCTTGTCCCATGGGTCGAGGGCGACCAGCGTGGTGTGATGGCTAATTTGAAGCCATCCACCGCCCTTCAGACTGCCCTCGTGCTCAGACCTTGGGTAGAACTTTTCAGCTAGAAAGGTCTTGGTCAGCCCGAGAGAGCGAGTCAGACCAAAAAGTCTCTAACTCTAAGACTACTGACAGGATGTCGACCAGTGAGGACAAAGTGAACCACCTACCAAAGAGGGGGGAGGTGTGTGTGTGTGTGTGTGTGTGTTTGTCCCGACTCCACGGCTGATTTCTCAAAAACTACTGGACGGATTTCCTTGACATTTTGCACACTAACTGGAAGTTAGGTCCGATTGAATGTATCAAATTTTCAGAATCGAGGCTTGAAGAGAAAGTGGTTTTTTAAGGTCGTACACTCGACATCGCCTCCCCAAATACTCCATTCATGGAATGGCCAAATTGCGAAATGTGTGACGTCATCAACAACGTGACGTCATTTGCGAGTAGAGTTTTGAGGATAATGAATTTCGAGAACATTGGTGAAAGGATAAAGAAGGATTTTTTACGATGCAAGTAGTCAATTGATGGAATGGCGACCCACTCCACAGCCACGCCCCTTTTCTCGCTGTATCTCGCGTGGTTACAGTTGCAGGCGCCAAAATGGCTTCCGAATGAACGCAGACTAACTGGTTGCATTGTATTCCAAACAGCATTTGTGTCTCATTTTTGCCAGACAGTGAGAAGATTTCTCAGACTGTGATAGACAGGGGTATGAATAAATACTACTCATTGCCCTCCAGGTTCGCAGGGCTAAATCTTTTTGTTCTTAGTTTCCAACGACCTGCTCAGTCCACATAAGGTCAGTTTATGATTGCTTGTATTATAAAGCAGAGAACATCTTTTCAATGTTGCACTAGTCTTGTCGTGTTGGTGCCTAAGTTAGTGATTTTGAGTGCACACTGTTAGTTCATTTCGATTTGTCTCCGCCATATGCTTTGCGCTGTTTCCCGCTCTTTGAGTTTAATGTACTTGGGTGGCGTAGTCAGTAGTGGATAGACCTTTCGGTAATTTTCACGCTACCAGCGGAGATTGTGTCAAATAAATGCAAACTGCTTATTAATTTCAAATTATTTTTAAATATGGAAATACGTTGAAAGCAAGTATTTAGTTCCCCTTTTTGTTTGCTGTATTTTCAGTTTTTCACCACTACAGCACTATGACATGTATGCAAGATGACGATAGCGTCCATGCCGTTCTGCAAATAAATTATCTGACCCAGATTATTGGTGCCACGAGCTTGTATGATGTGCTCGGTGACACTCTCTGTATTCTCATCCCGTATATAATGTTGAGAACAAAGGCAGAACACATACTGTAAACACGGCAATAGTCTGGCATAGTTGTGCGGTGAAAGAGAGAAAACGAGTGTCGTGGAATCGAAATTCATGACAGTGTAATTTTTGTTAATATTCACAAATTCACATTGATACAAGTGGCTCGAAATAAATCTTTCGCACACTGCGCAGATCGCATAGCAGCCATAATAAAGTAAAGAGAAAAAACCACCACCACACAGAGAGAGAAAAAAGGACATACAACTGAATGATGCAGCCGTCATAAGAAACGGTGACAGATATGAGATCTGGAATGGAAGACGGGGGTAATTGGGGGAAAAAAAGAGGGGGGGTGGCTAGTGTGAGGGAGGGCGAAATGCGTTTTTCCCGTTTTGTGTGAGTGAGTGTGTGTGTGTGTGTGTGTGTGTGTGTGTGTGTGTGTGTGTGTGTGTGTGTGTGCGCGCGCGTGCGTGCTGAGGGGGTCGGGGGTGGCGATGGGTAGGGTGGGGAATGGGGTGGGGGAAGCAGATGCAAAAGCAGAAGACTTCCATCTGTTCAAGACTTGATGTCAAGCTTTGGATATACTCCTGTGATCCTGTACACAAAGCCGTGTGTGACTTACTTCAAAAGCTACAGTGGCACTACAGACATCCTGTTATCCCTCCAGGTTTACTGAAGGTCCTACAGACTTTATTGTGTTTTTTTAATGCCAAAACCTGGAGGTTCAGCGCCAGCGGTTTTTATAGGTGACGATTTTCAGGAATTGCTTGGGAAGCCCTGGAGATGCAATCACTTGCAAAACTACGTCTTTGCGAAGTCCATCTTTTGGATAGAAAAGGATGTCACATTTGGATACGAAATGTGCATTTCCCAGAGAGGAATCGGAGGAGAAAGATGTTGCTTATTGTCCTCTGGAAGCTTCCACTTTGTATTATGTACACTTGTCGCCTTTGATAAACACGCTGCCTCTTCGGTGTAAATTTCCAGCTCTTGGAGACGAAGCCGTAACATTGATGACCATTGCTCCCCTCAGTTGACAATGGACCGATCCATGGCAATGTAATGGTTGTAGGAGCAAAATTTACTTCCGTAATGCCAACATTTCAAATCGTGTTTCTTTTAAAAGTCAACTCATCATTTGTTGCAAGTTACTAGGCAAATTTGCTTTTATCGTGGTGTTCCAGCACTTGGTCGGAATTCATGAGTACAACAATAAAGTGACTGCTCACTGAATGAACGAATAAATAAAATTTTAAAGCTAGTCAGCCCCCAAAGGCTATGTATGGCCACTGTCAGGGTTCACTCTGGTTGTGACTAAGAAAGTGACCCTTGGCAGGAAAAAAACAGAAGAGAACTTCCAACCGCTGGGGTAATTAGAGATTAACGCAAACGCCATGGAACACACAAGAGCATATAAATAGATAATACAGATTTATTACTTTAAAACTAAATGTATTTTCTAGTTAAAAACAAGAATTACGAGGAAACTACTACAAACTAACCTCAGAAACTCAGCAAAAATCTTTGTCCCACTGCCACTGAGACAAATCAAAGTCAAACGATCGAAAGGGTTTCCCACTCAAAAATTCACAGAGACCCAGAACATAGTATAAACGATGAATCACCGAAAAACAAACAACATCTAGAACGCGAGACAAACCGTAAGTTGTCTTTATCTCTCTTCTTTTCCTTCGATTCCTCTTTCATCCTTTCTCTGTCGGGACAGACAGACAGACACACACACTGACACACACACAGACAGATAAAGTATGTAGGACCTCCAGTAAACCTGGAGGGATAAACTTACAGACTCTCAAGCGCGTTCAAGACGATCTAGCCTCACGTCATGGCAAAGAAACTGAAAGCTATGAACGCTAACACTGCCTTGATTTGGTGTATTGCCAGCTTCCTAACAGGCTGACCTCAGCAAGTGCGAGTGAACGGAAAGTCGACAACCACGACCACGAGAATTGGAGGAAGCTAAGAATGCGAGATCTCCCTGGTACTCTGCGCCCTGTATAATTTACACTGCAGACCAGTACATCTGCACAGACAGGACGTTCACCTAAAGTACGCTACGACAAGGCACTCATTGGCTCGTCAACAACCTCAGCGAGACATGTTACAGACCAGAGGTCCAAGACCTGACCAACTGGTGCGACATGACCTGCCTCCACCTAAACATAAAAAACCCCTGAGGAAATAATCATCGAGCTGCAAAGGAAGAACAGTGTCATCGATCGTCTCGTCATAAAAGGTCAAGAAACCGAACGAATAGAGGCTTCCAAGTATGTCGGGGTCATGATTGACAACAAGGTGAAATGGAATCTAGCACAGACTGCATTAAGTAGAGAACCCATCAAAGATTGTACTTCCGGTTAGTGTTAAGCTCCTTCACAGTTCACAACATCTCACTAGGACTGTTTTTCAGGTCCCTTATCCTATCCATTCTACAGTGTTCCTCAGTTTTCTGTCGGAACAACATCAAACAGCAAAAATACTCGAACTACAGTAAATCATCGAATGGGCGAGCAAGATTATAGGAATTCAGCAGCAAAAACTGCGTGACCTAGCGAGGGAAAGAACTCTGGCCAAGGCATGCTTTATCTTGAAAAGATTAAACGCATTCATCAGCAGTAATCATGTAGTAACAAGATAAGGAATGCGCTACTTGTCAATTAAATCCTCATCAAATACAGATGAATCAAACAAGGGCACAGCAGTTGGAAAAGTCTCTTTAAAAAACGGAAGAAGGTCAACTCAAATTGGCTACGAAAATGTCTTCCTCAGGCATGAAACATAAAACGATACTGTATGGAACCGGGATAGAATTCCAACTAAATTGGAAACTTTTTACACGGCTTCAAGGCAATAAGTATTCACAACATACATAATTAAAATGCATGTGCACCACACACTAGAAGAAGAATATATATTAAGTCACATCAAATATAAAAACAATGATGGTCACAATGTGAACAGACAAAACGTTAGTAATTTTTAAAACTTTATAAAATGACTCTTTCATAGCAAGTAGATGGAGTTCTTAGCCAAGTTGGGGTTTTATTCCCTTTCTGTACAGCCACGTTTGATGTTTTGTGCATTATAAAAACTATTTAGTCGAAAATTTTCGTTGAAGCCAATATCACTGAACGCTTCTATTTTCGTTTACCAAAAGAACACATCTTAGGAAAATAGAAACTCAAAGATAGAAATCCAAAGGCAATAAAGTTTCACGCAGGATATTTTGGACATGGAACAGTAAAAAATATATTTCTGCAAAGCATATCGTTGAAAAGAAAATATTTCCACTTTGCAACCATATGCAAAGCACATCATTTTCAAAAGTGAACATCCGTTTCATCGTGTGATTATGGATGGTCTCATTTCAATGTATTTATCTGACTTAAGGCTAATTAATGTTCACCTGTGAGATTTTTAAAATTTTGACTACCTCCCCAGAAGCCATGAAAGGAACCATGCAAACAATATGCACGTTCCTACCTGGTAAGATTGAGCTGAGTAAGAAACAGTGCAGGCAATAATGGCAATGCAATAATGATGGACAGCATTTGAGACATACTCTTTAGAAGTTTTCTCTGTTAACGTTAGCCATTTTAAAGTAGGTTCCTAATATCTACACTATACTAGAAGGAGTGTATTTCACAATGCATTTAAACGATTTTAATAAGTTTTATATGTGTCGACAATATTGTTATCCATAATTTAGTATTTGGTACAGAATCTATTTTGAAGAGATGATATTTTCGGGGTGAAAAAGTATACATTGATTGGAAATCGTTATTGAAATAACTGCTTATGTAAACCCCCCAAAATTATACTTGAGGTTACACTTAGCTCTGGGAGTAACGTGTTGCATTGAAAATGATATTTTAAAAATTAGTTTTCGGAAACATTCTGATGCCACGCTCTCGACGAAAGCATACTTCTTTGGTCCCGTTCTGACTTGTTGTAACAGTGCTTATTATTTCATTTAACCTCTACTTATCAGTTTGTATCATTCTTTTACAGTACGTCATCTGGAAGAAAAAAAACCTGAACACCTGCATAGGCTGAATAGAAGGACGTTTGTCATCAGGTCTGACTGGAACCGCTCAATAGCAAAAGGTTAAGTGCACATTTCTTATTTACTGTTCCAGCATCAGAGAAACTAGTGTCTAACTTATTTTGTGAAATTAACAGGTCCCTGTGTCTTTAAACAAAAGTATAACCCTAAAACGGGCCGCCATTTACAGGTATGCAAATAACAATATGCGTCCAGGGATGGAGGTGTGTGTGTGTGTGTGTGTGTGTGTGTGTGTGTGTGTGTGTGTGTGTGTGTGTGTGTGTGTGTGTGTGTGTGTGTGAATGAAAGAGAGAGAGAGAGAGAGAGAGAGAGAGAGAGAGAGAGAGAGAGAGAGAGGGAGGGAGGGATGGGGAATCCGTTAATGCATCCATGTTTGTAGTTTTTTGTTGTGTTTTTCTTTACACTGCAAAAGTGTACAAAGCTCTCGTGTATTTATATGTTAATTAATAAAATGTTCTTACAGGTTTGTGCAACGTTAGAAACATATTGTAAAGGTCTCAGTAATAATTACTTTCATACATGTTTCTACAAAATCGTCCCAGTGCAAGTCGAGCAGAAATATCAGGAGAAATTACGACATCCTCACGTAAAGTGCCATAAACAAAGTAACATAAAAAGATGCCACCAGAAGTCGAAGGGACCATGTTGTGATTGCCTTGGATTGGGTTCGATCTGCTTTCATTTCAACGCATGGCTGGATCTAAATGATCTGACCGTGTCCCGATGCCCCCCGTTGGCCTCTTTAGCTGTTTGGGGCCTTCCCATGCAGAGTAAATGGAACAGGCCCCAAAAGCCCAACAGCCAGAGATTTCAGCTGATGAGGCGGGTATCGAGTGGCTCTAGCTATATGTTACTCTTGGAGTGTTCTCTTTATAAGGATAGAAAAAAGAGGATAATATCTACGTAACCTAATATTCAGATCACTGAAGTCAGCTGTACTAATAATCAGTGTGATGGGATATTTGTTTTGATCATTCTAGATAATATTTTTAGAATAGGAAATTCCCGACATGTAGTTCATCTAAGGAATTCCAGCAAAGCATTGTTTTCTGCAATGCACTGCAAATAAACAGATTAATATAGCTAAATGTAATTTTCCTTAATTCACATTAAAAGACGGACACAATGTTCCACCACTAAGAAACCTCACGTCTTTTGGTGATAGTGCAGCTTTAGTATCAGAGAGTACACCAGTTTCAATCTTAATCACATCTGTCCTCTGTCGCTCTGACCTTTCAAACGTTTGAATTACAAGTTCATGCCTACCACTTGCACTGAACGGATGGCAAGGAAAGGCAAATTAAATGTGCATGAAAGTTGGACTCCTGTGGTCTCCACTTGGAGGAAGACCTCTTAAATTAAAGCTGCTGGAAATGGCATATAGGGATTACCTTTCTTAGCCATTGTTAAAGGTAGCGGAAAACACATTGTTTGAGATAAAGTTAATATGAAAGATGCATCTAAGTTCTTAACACGTTTGTAGCCTTGAGAAACCTTTGAGGTTTGAGGTCAGATGATGTGCCCCAACCACAGAGCAAAAACAAAAATAAATGACCGCTAGGCACAAGACGGATCAACCTTTTTGTCACTTCTGAAAAGATCACACCTCCAACTAACCTTGTGCCATGTTTAGTAGCACGAAAAATCTGAGTTTCCGAGAAATTGACAAATTTACATCGTACACGTCTTCGTGAGCATTGCTCTGGCCTCCACAATTGAGATTGGTTAATAAAAAGGATATGCCGGAAAATAATTTGCCACTTACTGATTTGGTGGCACTGAGATGCAAAGTTTCCGAGAAAAGTGAAGTAGTAAAGCTTGTTGCACGTCGACAAACTGACAAAAAGACAGGCAGATGGACGGACCGACAGACGACGTTAGATTATAACAGTCATTTTCTGTATAATCATAGGTCAAAAACAAAATAATCGTCATACCTAATCCTTTGGTGTCGTGTATGCCAATTGTATTTATTCACTCTATAAGCACATGTATATGTTGTGATCTCAGAGCTTTTGTTGACTTTGGGTGTCAATGATTTCATTCAGCACGTTTATTGATTGCATTAATAGTGACGCTCCTCCAATTGAATTGTTTGTCATAAATGTGGCAATGTGAAACATATTTTTGCCTCGTGATGATGGAGTAAACTAAGAGCTTCAAGTGAAGTTTTATTTTTGCGCATACTTTCTCATAAGTTTTTACAAATGTATTTTCCCATCTATTGGGAAGATCTTTAATGCCACTTCTGCAGATATGGGCATTTTGACGTTCTAACCACCCCATACTGGATTCAGTGAGCTCAAAATTGAGCTAATTTTTTCTATCATGCTAGTGCCTCTGCAGCTTTGCCAATGAATAGTTGTCTCTGATAGCCGGTTCTGTGAATACGTTAAGTGGGGAGGATTTCACACATTCGTTCCTGCCGACAACCATGGCCTGTGGAGCATGATGCTTTGACGGAACGTCATTCCTCTCTTTGCGTTGATTGTGTGATGCAAACGGGGCAATATGTTTTCATTGTGTGTACCAGTCGTTGCGATACATCTTGAGAGGTAGCTCATGTTGATCACTTCTTGATTGTCCGAGAAAACCATAAGTTGGACCTAGACGCCTTGAATTTCTTGGTTCTGAGAGACCCTGGGTGATTCCATTCCACAGACGCCTGTTTGCTATCAGGGCCATATAAATACCACTGCGTTTTATCACAGGCCATCAGTTCGGGATGAACATTTTGTGGAAATGGGTTATTGTGTAAGATTTGTGTCTGTCTCTGCCTCTAATTCAATCCAGCGTTTGACATTGACCAAGGGTGGGATAGGAGTTTCCACACATGGCACAGGTGTTCAAAGATCTTTTCTGTGGATTCACCAAAGTAAGAAACTCGACCAGAGCGTTGTGTTATTCTCATCCATCTTTCCTACGTGTCAGAGAGGTAGTTGGTGGCAGATGTCTAACGTTATCAACCTATGAGCAAATGTTTGTAATATGAAGCAAATACCGTGGGACTGCAATGATAAGGAAAATTATACACACAACATCGCATACAAAAACATTGTGCAGAAAACTAGTTTCCCTTTATAAACATAACAAGAAATATTTCTAGGTCACATACTGACGTAATTAATTTTATTAGGGTTCATACATCATTTCATCCTCAAACGTTCTCCATACACACGTAAATCAGGATTAAAACTACATATTTACCCTTAATATTACAATACCTTGTTGTACTTGTGTGTGTGTGTGGCTTTGTTTGTTTAAAAGTATTTCTGACAAGGGATTAATTGCGCATCCTGCTTTTTTGCCTTAAATATTGAGTTGAGCAAAATAATAAACGTATTATATATTTTCTTCTTGTACAGTGTGTCAACCGAGAATTGATCATTCCGCTGTATTTAGCTGTGTTTTCTCACGCTTCCGCGACTGATGCTAAACTGCGCTTGGAATCGTTGTCCAGAATTGAATAGGAATGTAACTTTGTATGAAAAAAATACTCTTTCTCATCTGATGACCACTATCAAAGTATTGGCACTGTAGATATTTATTGGTTTTTGGTCCTTCATTCGAATGTATCAAGTTATGTACTTCAAATATTTTAGGAACGTTTAAATTGAGTGCGTGTGAATATTTTATTTCAGTGTTATGGTCTAGCACAATCAATTCACTACCTTGATAACGCTTTTCTTTTGCTTAAGTATATGCAGGTTGTTGAAATCATACATCGTATTGTACCTCATACTATAATGAGAAAAATGTAACTTTGCAACTTTGCGGTTGTATGTGAAAACAGTTTAGAACTATATACATGTATTGTAGTTTAGGCACAAAAGCATCAATATGTCTATTAAAAGTTTATTCTGCCCGTTCAGTTCTAGTAAACTGATGTCGCTTTCACTATTTTTGGAATTGACCTCTTGTTTTTCTCTCCGATGAATGCGATACGTGCTTTGCATGATGATTATAGCTTTCATCTCTGAATGATTTTGAGTTGTAAAATCTGTGAGAAACGAGATGATAGTTGTTTCTGATGTTTTTCTATTATTATGTTTAGAAATGATTCGCAGCTTTTTAGTGTGATAGTATGTGTTGTTTATCTCGAAATAAAACTTTTTTCTAAGCTTAAAGACTTGAGATACATTCTTTATTGATCTTGCTTAAGTTGCAATAAAAAGCTTTTATACATGCCACATGTCAACGAAACAAAGAGACACACAAACTTCCTGTTTGAAATGGGAACATAACATAGATACGACCCTAATTCTTCGAATGTAAACGAAAATAGAAAACATAACGATACGTTATTGTTCTCTCTCTCTCTCTCTCTCTCTCTCTCTCTCTCTCTCTCTCTCTCTGTGTGTGTGTGTGTGTGTGCGGTGTGTGTGCGCGTGCGCGTGCTTGTGTGTGTGTGTGTGTCCGTGCTTTTGCGTTCGTGTGTGTATGTGTGTGTGCATGTGAGATTCCCTTAGTCTCAGTACATATGGAAATATTGAGATCAGGAATTTGACATTTTATTGACTCATTCGGGTGGAGAAAGCACTCGTTGCACGGCACCTTTGAACAGACTCTTCAAAATCTGACACTCGAGAGACACGTTCACAGGCTTTAGAAGGGTGTACCAAAGCAATGGCTGCTATCAAAGGCCACACCAGCAATGCATCGCAGTCGTGGTTCATCCAGGAAGAAAATCATACTCTTCTGTGAGAGCAAATCGGCCCTAACAATGTAATAATTGACTGTGAATGAGGAAACAAGACTTAAATCAGGGGGAAAAGAGATATTTCGGCCATGATACAGAATTTAATATTCGTTCATGCATATTCCAGAGAAAACCAAATGTTCATAGAGAAAATAGTTCATCTTTTATGATAATGTAAACCTCTGGAAAGCCATAATGTAACATACATATAGTGTGCTGATGACATAACGTTTGTTCTAAAACCGTTTTGCCTTCAGCCTTGTTCCTCATGCACAGCCAAGTATATCACTCTACCAGTGGACTCCACCAAACCGTCGACAACTGCAAAGGGCACTCCTAGGGTAATTCAGGTCCGTGTTGTCAGATTTCGAGACGGTGTCTACGTAGAGATACTGGTGTGTCATTGCTTTTCCGTTCTCACTTCCTGTTTGAAAGACTCTTATTCAACCAGCCCACAAGTCAGCAGGGTGCACTAGGTAACACCTTAATCTGCTTCTGCTATTCTGTAGCAAGCTAGAGAGGCAAAATCGTGTTTTCAAAATAAAGATTATTGCTCTTTTCAATATTTAACTATGTCACACACATGAATTTTCCACGGCATAACGAGTCTATGACAATTTACATGAAAAAAGAGACAGCGAAAAATTATGTTCTCCCGCTATTACTTTCCATCCATCAATCAAAAACAATACTTTTAATTAAGGCTGATGTTACGATCGTAGGTGTCCACACTAACTGAATGTTGTCTCTTGGTTTTGTTAATTGTAGTCACAGAGTTTGTTAATATGACAGTATTCAAAGACTAAGCCATGTGAACATATGTATCAAAAGAATGAAAGATTAACAGCAGCAGTGGGCGTTGTCGACACTAAAAGCAGTCACAAATTCCGATAGCATAATCTCAAACATCAAAGGTAAAAGAGCTTTTGTAATTGCGTCTTCGCCCATTTGGTGGCTGTGAGACGAGATAATATGCAATGGAAGAGTAGGCTTTCAAATTCTGAAAGATTGATATGGGCACGTGTACGGCGAAAACCAGCATCACCATCAATGCTTTTGTCAGGTGATGTGCATTCGATCGACGGCTGTTTGCCAACAATCGTTCTCTGTAACGTCTCTGCCGGTATGTGTTTCTGCAACAAAGGCGTTCAAAGTACATACAAAATTCTCCGCATACAGATATATATCAAAGTTGACATCATCAATAGTTGGCAGTACATGTAAATGGGTATGTGCACGCCATCGAAGGCTGGTAAACAGATCATCTGCACCACTGTCTGTGCACCTCAAATCCTGGCAACCTGCCAAGGAGGGCGATACGCCACTCCTTGCAGGAAGTAAGCCTCTCGTCCTGGTCTGCTTTTACACATGCAGATAGTTCACGTGTTTGCTTCGTCCTCCAACAACAGGAAACACTGGGCAGGTTGCCAATAACCCACTCCACGGAGATGGAACAACAAAGAGCAAACAGGATGTAAAATTACACCCGAGCAGTCACGCCACACCCAAGCTCTGTGTAAAGCGCATGAAAGATCACATACTCCTGTGGTGTGGACAGAATTCTGGAGTCCTTCTCAACCGTCAAAACACCTGTCAGCTCAAATCGAACCTGCTCGACCACTTGGGTTACCCACTGAGTCTGGAACTGAAAAAAAGTTTACCTTCCAGTGACTCATTTACAAATGAATTTATTACTCCCCCCCTCTCTCTCTCTACCCCCCTCCTCCTTCTCCTCCCTCCCCCAACCATCCCCTTCCTCTTTTCCCCCTCCTCTCTCTCTTTATCTCTCTCTCTATCTATCTCTCTCTCTTTCACTTTCTCTCTCTCTTTCTCTCTCTCTCTCTCTCTCTCTCTCTCTCTCTCTCACACACACACACACACACACTTGCTTGCTGGGTTTCTCGCTCGCCATCGCTAGCCCTATCATTTGTGTGGTCCATTATCATCATGGGCACTTGACATTCTGCAATGTGTACCATGAGATCGTGACTAAATGTCACCAATAATGAATATCCGCGACTATAACTGTGTGCTTCCTGGTCAAACATGCCAGAAGTGATGTCGTTCTGACAAAGCAGAAGTAGAATGAAATTACGGATACTGGGGACTTCAGCTCTCCACGCAGTTTCTGTTTGCATTCCGCATCTCCATTTTCCACTTACATCCAGCACTAAAGTGGAGCAAAGCGGTGACTCCCTGCATGTTCTGATCAAATAATGAAGGGATCGCATTTAAAACCACGGTTTCATTCCCAGGATACTGGAAGAAAAGCATGAAAATATGTTGACATATTGGAAGGCAAGAAGGGAGGAGGAGAAGAAGGTAAGAATAAGAAGAAGAAAAAGGAGAAACGGAGGATGAGGAGGAGGAGGAGCTGCAGCTGCATGGAGGAGAAGGTGGAGGAGGTGAAGGAGGAAGTAAAGCAGGAGGAGGAGGTAAAAGAGGAGGAGGAAATAAAAGAGAAGGAGGAAGTGGAGGAGGAGGAGGAGGTAAAAGAGGAGGAGGAGGAGGAGAAGAAGAAGGAAAGAATAAGAAGAAGAAAAAGGAGAAACGGAGGAGGAGGAGGAGGAGCTGCAGCTGCATGGAGGAGAAGGTGGAGGAGGTGAAGGAGGAAGTAAAGCAGGAGGAGGAGGTAAAAGAGGAGGAGGAAATAAAAGAGAAGGAGGAAGTGGAGGAGGAGGAGGAGGTAAAAGAGGAGGAGGAGGAGGAGAAGAAGGAAAGAATAAGAAGAAGAAAAAGGAGAAACGGAGGAGGAGGAGGAGGAGGAGGAGCTGCAGCTGCATGGAGGAGAAGGTGGAGGAGGTGAAGGAGGAAGTAAAGCAGGAGGAGGAGGTAAAAGAGGAGGAGGAAATAAAAGAGAAGGAGGAAGTGGAGGAGGAGGAGGAGGTAAAAGAGGAGGAGGAGGAGGAGGGCAGTAGCAGCAACAGAAGCAGGAGGAGCAGGAGCAAGATCAGCAGAAGAAACATCGGGAAGAGGAGCAGCAGGAGCAGCAAAAGGAGGAGCAGGAGGACCAGCAACAGCAGAAGCAGCACCGGTGGAGAAGTAGCAGGAGCAGCAGCAGCAGAAGCAACAAGAGTAGCAGGAGGAGGAAGAGGAGCAGCAACAGCAGGAGCAGCAAGAGGAGAAGCAGGAGGAACAGCAACGGAAGAAGAGCAGTGGTGGAAAAGCAGCAGCAGTAGCAGCAGCAGCAGGTGCAGCAGCAGGAGATGTCTCAGACATGACTTTTACTACCATCACTACTGCAATCACCACTTACACTTTTATGTGCACCTTTGTCATCTCAATAACTCTCCCGGATATGTAGCA
>JAWQFJ010001791.1:42500-55000 GCA_034096865.1 Theodoxus fluviatilis | reverse complement strand
ACACACACACACACACACACACACACACACACACACACACAGAGGAGAATACTTTTCTTCCAATAATTACAATCGCGTTTTTAATGGGAATTAAAGCACTCACACCTACACTGCAGTTGGATTCGCATGCTGATTACTGACTGGACATAATGCAATATACGGTGGGTGCAAGTATCCCGCAATGTGATTACAGCGTCCACACCCAGCAACGATCGAGCTGTAGCCCACCTGCCTCAGCAAGTTTTTGCCGTCGTGTGCAAGTCTCAGTCTATTTCCAGCCCTGTCGCCCTGGCGGCAGTGCAGACTGCTAGACTGCTATCGATCCAGCGGTGGAGAGCTCAACAGCGGTCTCACCTAGTTGCTTAGCGTGCTGTTACGACCTACATCCGGGCAAGCAGGCTGAGACTCGCTTGGGAGAACAGACAATGCTGACATAGGATCGCTGTGCGGCAGCAGTGAATTCTGTCCCGGTCCTTCTGGAGTGTTTGCTCCTTCCCCCCCCCCCCCCACCCCCACCCTCTCTCTCTCTCTCTCTCTCTCTCTCTCTCTCTCTCACACACACACACACACACACACACGCACACACACACACGCACACGCACGCACGCACGCACGCACGCGCACTGCCTCTCTCCATCTACCCACACGCTAAATCCATGTTGCATAACTTTATTTGAATCCTTAATTGTTTGCTGTCAGCTCTTCCTTGAAAAGCGCGACTTCACACTCACACACGCACAGTACACACATACACACACGCGCGCGCGCGCGCACGCACACACGCACGCACACACGCCCACTTTCATCTGCTTCACACGTACTGGACTACCACCCCTCGATCATCTCATCTTTCTGACCTAAATCTACGTCCAGGGGCGTGCATAACTTACTGTATAACCTTGCAAGATGTTTTTCCCCTTTCAAAGGACCAGGCCGGTGTCAACATGATGAAAGTAGATGTATATAAAGGCAGTCAAATGTTTGACACATGCTGACACCGGCCTTTCATTTTGCCCAAGTAACAGGCTAAGCAACACGACCCAGCTCAAGCCACCTCCCTTATCGTCAAACGAATCCCACCCAGCTTCCTGGTCGACTGAATTAACCCTCACCTCCAGCCCCCACACACCTCACCCCGAACTCTACCCCTATTCTACCGCCCACCCCCCGCCCTCACCCACCCCACTCCACCACTGCCCTATCCAGCAACCTTTACCAACACACCCAGAGTCTCCTCATGACCCAAATGTTGGACAGTATTCTTCCTGGTTCAAAGTCTAAACTAGCTGTCACTTTCAACCCACTCCTCAGCTTTGCACCGTCGTCCCTTTCACCACCACCAGCCCTACCTCCATCTCCATTCCCACCCCACCCACCCGTCCTTCACGACCCCCTCCCTACCTCGATCTTACGCTCCTTGCAACCGTACTACGTGCATGATTTCTTGCCGTGATGTTGCATATAGGACCGTACTAAACGCCAGTTCCAAACCGGTGTCCCTACAATAGCGAGTTTTGAGCCCTCCTTCTTTCCATTTTTGTAGCAATCGACCCTCTCCCTTCTCCTCAACCCACTCTACACCCAAGCCCCCGTCCCCCTCTGCTCCCAACAGCTATGACACATACTTTTGCCAACAGGTCTTTCCTTTGTCGTCTTTCTTAAAACATATAATAATCTGGAAGTGATATGTGTGCGTGCGTGTGTGCGTGTGAGTATGTGTTTGTGTATATGTGTGTATGTGTGTATATGTGTGAGTGTGTGTATATGCGTGTGTACGTGTACTGTGTTCGATATCGCACTATAGATTTTTCTTTCGCCTGTGATGAAAACTGTTTCCCCCACACAACGCCAGTACATCCAAGATGTCGGTGGTTGAGGTGCTGATGACTTCGCAGTTGCATGGTCCTGTAATTATGTATGTCGTCCTTGTCGTTGTTGCTGTTGTTGCTGCTGCTTTTATGACTGAAGTGCTGGCAGCGACACTATTACAATGCTGTCGTCTACATCAATTTCATACAATATTAAATATAGTATTTCTCTCTCTCTCTCTCTCTCTCTCTCTCTCTCTCTCTCTCTCTCTCTCCCTCAAGGACTGAATTTAAGAAAGGCACTATACTGCCTAATTCAATACCCTTGTAAGATAAAGTTCGTTCGTTCTCTCTCTCTCTCTCTCTCTCTCTCTCTCTCTCTCTCTCTCTCTCTCAGAGGAATACACCATGAATGCTGAACGCAAAACTATGAATAGAGCTGACCAAATTGCAAGGATTTTTTAAAATTAACGCTGTGAATGTGACTCATTCAAATGGACAGTCAGTTTACGAATACAGTTCAGTCTCTCTCTCTCTCTCTCTCTCTCTCTCTCTCTCTCTCTCTCTCTCTCTCTCTCTCTCTCTCTCTCTCTCTCTCTCTCCCCTATCGTCCTACTGCCTCTCAAAAGGCAGTTTTTTGAAACCTCAGAACACCGCTGCGGGACGAAGTTGGCGACCCGCCACGCCGAGTCAAAAGATTCCGAAATGGAGACGCCGTGACAAAGGCGTCCTGTAGTTGCTAAGGCCACACATGGCTCCACCCTGCCTTGCCTTTTGTGAGTAAAGGAGACTCAAGCAAAGGCCTTCCATTTTTTCTCTCCCTCGCGCTCAGATATTCTTTGCTGTTTAGTACATGAATCCATGCAGACTCACTCGCTCGGTCTCGTTCCGCAGGCGGCTGTCTCATTGGCTGACCTCATACTGGTACAGCAAGCAGGAAGCTTGACCTGCTTGCGAGGGCAAACGCACTGCTCACAGCACTAGGTCACGCGATTCTCCGGTGTTGCCGAACTGTGCGGCTGGCAACGCAGCTTGTTGACGTGGGGAAGGACAAGGGGAATCCCCGTTAAAAGCCCTGTCCCCATGGAGACGGGTCAATAGAGAAAAGAGGCAACACAGGGTCAGGTCACACTATTGTAAATAGTGCTCGAGCTTTCACACAGAGGCTCTTATCAGTCATTGTCGCAAAGATCCAAAAGTAGTTTTTCATAGGAACTTGATAAAAGCCCGCTTCTATCACGACAGCTCTCAATGTGTGGCTCTGTGCCGCAATGAAAAAAAGGCATATAAGGGCGAGAGAACATTCTTTGTGTGTGATGACGCTATCATTATATGGGCGTTATCAGTCACGGGTAGGGGGTGCGCCAAGGTCTCACCTTCCTGGTCTAAAAGCGGGACTGGTGGTGGTATGATCGCATGCGTTTTCACCTGGGAAAGAACAGCTCTCCCAACCGCTCCAACGTTCTGGGTGACCCTTCTCTTGCAACCAGCCATCTTGTGGGTGACATTCGGTGATAAAGTTGTAATAAATTACAGTCGTAATTTTCCCTGTGGCACGGCAAAGGAAGACATTCTTTCCTCCTTCACGTCACACTTGTACTTTTTGTTTCCTTGACATGTGTACAGCTGGGTTGGATTGGTGTCTCCCACGGGAAAAAACACGAGAAGGAATGTACAGTACGGCACTTTCCTCAAATTTGTATTGATAGTTCTAAACATTTACCGCCTGGAAGCAAATATTTCCGCCTTTTTTCCTATCAGCAAACAACCTCTAGTGTTGAATGATCAGTTTCTATGAAATGAAGGATTGAAACGTAAAACGGCAAACTGCTGCTAGAAGAAGCTATTATTATCATATGATTAGTCATGAAAACAGAGACACGTGCAAATACAGGATTGATTACATGTTCCTTATTATCTATGAAATAATAGCTTCACACACTATTACAACCACTCCCACTACTACCACACTACCGCCACCACCCCATCCTCCACATCAATCAACACCACCAACTGGACTACCACCATTGCCATCACCACCACAACTTCCACCTCCAACGTAACTTCTAATCACTAACTTCATCACCTCTACCACGCTGCAATGTCGACCATCACCACCACAACCTCCACCTTTAATACTATTACTACCACCACCACAACCACCACCTCCACCACAAGCACTACCTCCACCACCACCATTACTACTTCCAACACCATCACCACCACTACAACAACTCCATCACCACCAGACACACCCTCAATGGCAGTATACATACTCCAAATTTGAAATTGAAGATTTGGTGTCTTGTGTGGCGATGATGGTATACCTGATTTGCTTTAACAGTCAAACTGTAGACCTGTTGAAGAAGCAACGGCGGTGGAAGTGGTGGTTGTTGTTTGAGTGGAGATTGTTGTTGCAATGCTTGCACCAGGTGTTGCAGGAAAGGTGGTGCAGTGTACACATGCAGTCAAGGACTAGTGGTGGGTGCGGTGGCTGAGGACAGATGCAAGTAGTGGAAGTCAGGTGGAAATGACACCAGTGCAGATGTCGTTTCTGTCGATGGTGGTGATGCTGAGCTCCTCCTCCTCCTCCTCCCTCCTCCTCCTCCTCCTCCTCCTCCTCCTCCTCCTCCTCCTCCTCTTCCTCCTCCTCCTGCTTCTGCTCCTGCTCCTGCTCCTCCTCCTCCATTCTTTCATATTTATGCCACACCTACAGTCATCACATTCCTTCAGCTGTTGCAAGTCCATTTACATTTTCACTGTTTACTCCGTGTATCTCAGCAGGCCAAAAGATAATTAATGTCGACTGTCGTACGAATAACGAAAGTTAAACTTCCTTACACGGACAGTGTTTTCTCCACTCGTCACAGCTGGTCCTGTAAAGTTTACAAGAACCACCAAGAATAGGCACTCTATGTTTAGACACTTTTTTTGTGGCGACATCGCCCAATACTGCAACAGCTGGTATGCGGGGAATCGAACGCTTAACCTTCTGTAGTAGGAAATCCTATTGAGGCTGTGCGAGTGATCTCCCGTAGACCACAAGGTCACTCCCGCGAGGGGGCGGTCGCTGCTGGGGTATTTATAGCGGTTTGTTAGGCTACACGTGAATCGGCTGGCGGGACTTCGGCTAGCGAGAGCACAGAGGACGGATGCGAGATAGAGAGATAACTTTTGGACTGGCTGATGGATTTCTGACTGACGGCGCGG
Organism: Theodoxus fluviatilis; assembly: GCA_034096865.1. Taxonomy (NCBI): domain Eukaryota; kingdom Metazoa; phylum Mollusca; class Gastropoda; order Cycloneritida; family Neritidae; genus Theodoxus; species Theodoxus fluviatilis. The sequence continues at coordinate 49,982 of JAWQFJ010001791.1, read as the reverse complement.
AATACGGTTGAGTGTTGTGGACAGACGAGGAGTTTGTAGTGTTGCTGGGACTACGGAGTGGACGTGGGAGAGACACAGAGTGGACTTGGGAGTGGTTGGAAGGCGGAATACGGTTGAGTGTTGTGGACAGACGAGGAGTTTGTAGTGTTGCTGGGACTACGGAGTGGACGTGGGAGAAACACAGAGTGGACTTGGGAGTGGTTGGAGGGGAAGTTTACCAAGGACAGAGAAGGGGAGTGTTCCCAGGGTGAGACGCGGCTCCGGGTGGAGGCGAGCGGACCGACAGAGTGTGGACGTTCGTCGGGGCAGAGGAGCGACGGCAGGTGGTGGTGACTGGTGGAGACGCCGGGGCCGAGAGAAGGTAGGTGTGTAATGTTTCCTCCATGGAATGAGAGTACGTGTGCGTGTGGCTGGCTGTAGTGGTGACTGCATGGAGCGAGTGCGAGGGTGGCGGCATGAATGGCGAGCGAGCACGTGGCTGCAGGAGTGAGCGCTGGGCGCTGGCTCCGGTACGCTAGCGTGTAGGGCGTGTGAATGGCGTCTGTGTGGAATAATGTTGGGTGCTAGCCTCTGTGTACTCGCGCTGTCCCTCTCTCCCCTACTCGACATGAGCATGCCCACGGTGAAGAACCTGCGTGCCTTTCGACCATGTGTAACGCGGGTGTACCATGCGTGTTATGGTAGCGTTAATGGGAATGGCGGCAGCCACTACCACACAGAGTGGTAAAGGCGGTTCCGACCACACTTCTATGCCGAAGAGGAAAAAAAGCACATTACGTCATCAGTGCCTCGGCAATGCTGGCACTATATTTCTCACCGTTGTTTCGTCATGTGGAGCTAACATCCCATGGTAGTTTCGTTTTCACTAAATAAAATTATGAGTGCTGTCCCTTCTCCCGTTTGGCAGACAGATTAAAATAACACTTCCACAGCTCGAATGCACATTGCATAGTTAATAAATGCAGCTAGCTCCGAATTTTTCAAGCTCTGATTTCCGCTGCTAACTACCACACTGAAACTGTGAATGTACGTATAGGCTTCAGCATGAAAGCTGGTGCGGGTCTGCTGCTGAATACCACGAGTAGATGTACAGGATAAAGAAAGAGGCTTTTTCAGAACTGCAGTTATATGCAAATGAAGCATTAGGGTATCCGTTTGCCTGATATCCTAGCATCTCCCTTCATCTTCACTCGGAGGTGTGTGTGTGTGTGTGTGTGTGTGTGTGTGTGTGTGTGAGAGAGAGAGAGAGAGAGAGAGAGAGAGAGAGAGAGAGAGAGAGAGAGTGAGTGTGTGTGTGTATGTGTGTGTGTGTGTGTGTGTGTGTGTGAGAGAGAGAGAGAGAGAGAGAGAGAGAGAGAGAGAGAGAGAGAGAGAGAGAGAGAGAGAGTGTGTGTGTGTATGTGTGTGTGTGTGTGTGTGTGTGTGTGTGTTTTAGGTGCTTAAATCACAGCAAAACGGGGTATGAAATACCATTAGGCTCATCTTTTTTATTTCGAAAAAAAATTTCAGTATATGAAAGGAAACATAGAGTTAAGCAGAGATAACAAATCGATATTAATATCAAATTAAACATATTTACTTTTTTCATAATCACGAAACTATACGTGTTTAAACAGAAATAATCAAATTGGCAGAGCAAGCATGCTTTCAGAGCATGAAGTTTTGGGAGGTCGAGACATTAGGCTTCTGTATTAAGGACTCGTTCTGGTACAGTGACCATCGGTTTCATCTTGTCAAAAACATACAAAATAATTCACATATGATTGGAAGTACACATATGGGGGAGGGTGTGTGTGTGTGTATGTGTTCAATATGTGTGTATGTTTTATGTGTGTGTATGTGTGCGTGTGTGTGCATGTTTCGTGTGTGTGTGTATGTGTTTTATGTGTGTGTGTTTTATGTGTGTGTATGTTTTATGTGTGTGCATGTGTTTTATGTGTGCGTATGTTTTATGTGTATGTGTGCGTGTGTGTGCGTGTTTCGTGTGTGTGTGTGTGTGTATGTTTTATGTGTATGTGTTTTATGTGTGTATATGTGCGTGTTTTATGTGTGTGTGTGTGTGCGTGTGTGTGCGTGTGTGTGTGTGTGTGTGTGTTTGTTTATTATCTATCTAACTGTAAATCTTGACACCACGAAAAGCGGGTCTGAATGATCTGGTGCAGTCCAAATGCACCTGTTGGTGGCCTCTGCCTGCTTAAGGGGGGCCCTCGGTCTGGTATTACAATAACCCTGAAAGCCCACCCTTCCTGCTGAAGTAGGGATCATTCAGCAGCTCTAGCTGTACGCTGTATTGAAATGATGTCCCACTGTATGTAGAAAAAAGAGATACATTCTAAATTGTTTCAAATAATACACTGAATCAGTGATAAAGATAAGAATATTTGCCTCATGATTTGGAATTATAACTTTCTGAATCCATCAAAGAAAAAACAAAACACAGAACCCACAGAGCATGGCAAAACCACCCTTCCTCCTCTTCTGTCTGATTTTGCAGGACAAACAGCACTCTGCAAGCGGCACCATTCATCAATCCAACTATTCGATTTCCATTCATTTTATCTCATTAGTGTGTTCTTATGGCAGAAAGTGGTGTCATTATGGCATACTGCATCACCGTCTAGCACGGAAAAGGGAAAGACATAAATCATCTTTTACTGAAATTTTCTGGAAGACATGCACCTGACGGAAACATGCGTGTGCTTCGTCAGTCCCATTCTGTCTTTTAACTTTTATTTCTTTCATAAAAACAAACACCGTAGTATAGGGCATTAATGATGTTGACTCTAATATGCTTCACCTCTCTCATTCCAGACTTGTAATTTCTTTGCACTATGTCTGACAAAATACTATATTAATGATGCTGCTGCCGCTGCTGATGGTGCTGAGGTTCTACCTCCTCCTTCCTTCCCTCTCTCCTACTCCTCCTGCTCTATCCATCCATCCTCATTTCTCCATCTTCATTCCTCCGTTCTCACTCCTTCATCACCCTCCCTCCCTCCTTCTTCCTTTCATCATCCTCTTCCTTCCTTCCTCCTCCTCTGCAATTCTTTTCTTTTTAGGTCCAAACTATCGTCATCTCATCGCTTCTGCTGTTGTAAGCCCATTTACATTTTCACTGTTTACTCCGTGTATCTCATTAGATTGAAACGCTAATTAGTGTCTCTTTTACGAATCGAAAGTTAACCTATCTTACATGGACAGCGTTTTCTACACATTTCACAACAATCCTAAAATGAATCACGTTTATGACAGCCATGGAAAATAGGCACCATCGCCCAATACTGCAACAGTTGGAATGCGGGGACTCGAACGCTTAACCTTCTATGCGGAAGATATAAAAAAGCACTTTACGTCATCAGTGTCTCGGCAAAGCTGGCACTTTATTTCTCACCGTTGTTTCGTCATGTGGAGCTAACATTCCATGGTAGTTTCGTTTTCACGAGGAAAAAAAAATCTCAGTGGTGTCCCCTTTTCCCGTTTGGCGGACAATAATTCATAATCACACATTCACAGCACGAGAGCACGTCATTCTAGCATACATGTACGTGCAGCAAGCTCCGAGTTTTGTAAGACATGCATCTCTCAGTGTGGTTTGCCATGAACTAAAAAATGTGCATGTAGGCTTGTAGCGTGGAAAATAGTAACCCGTGGAAAACAGTGACGGAAGTCATCGCAGAGTTATCTGCGAGGGACGTGCTTTATGCAATTTACCGCTCCTGCACCTGTTCTTCGCATGGAATATATTCCGACAAACGACGCATTAGTTGCTTTACGAGGTTTTGGTGCATTTGTGTAGTTTAACACATGATGTAGCGTTCAAAAAAGTTTTTCCCCGTGTAAAGCCGTCTCCCCTGCCGGAAATAATATGGGAGTCACCTCCCTGTAGTCTGTTTGTAGTCTGGTTTTATAAAACGCGACCGTTGACTGACTTGGCACGCCCGGGGAGTTATGCTAAGATCCGGCCGCGTAAATATATCTGCGTTTTGTGACAAACGTCTTGCTCGGCGGTACTGTACTCCATGCACCTTAACGGTGCGCGTGATTCGGGTGTAATCTTAAGCTAAACGACGTTCCGAATGTTTCCGACTTAGACCATTTCAGCAGCGCCAATAAACGTCGTTTAGCTTAAGATTACACCCGAATCACGCGCACCGTTAAGGTGCATGGAGTACAGTACCGCCGAGCAAGACGTTTGTCACAAAACGCAGATATATTTACGCGGCCGGATCTTAGCATAACTCCCCGGGCGTGCCAAGTCAGTCAGGCGGAGTGGCGGGTGCCGTCTCTTTTTAGAGTTGAATTTTCAGAAAATCCCTCGCAGATAACTCTGCGATGACTTCCGACACTGTTTTCCACGGGTTACTATTTTCCATGCTACACGGCTCCAGCACGAAAGCCAATGCATGCTAAAGAAGACCACAGATAGAATTCCAAAAAGGAGAAAAACAATTCAGAGCTGCAATAGGGTGCAAATAAAACATAAGGGTTTCCATTTACCTCATATTCTATCATCTTTCTTCAATTTATTTATATAAATCCGGAGGTATTCATTTTTTAGATGCTTAAATCAAAGCAATAACGGCTAGAGAAAAACAGGGCATTAGGCATATATTTTTTGGAGTTTAATTTGATTACTTTTCGCTGGACATTATTTAACATTAATTATTTCCCTGATTAGATTACATTTTACAGAACAAATCATTTTCTCATGTGGTGATTGGAGCAGTTTTTCCTGGATGGAGAGGGAAAATCCCAGGGTGATTTTCGTTTCCGCCATTCTGTTGTATTTTCCTGCTTCTTCAGCACAGACCTTTCGTATCACAGGAAATTTGAAATAACAACGAATAATCTCACAAGACATATATTTATACATATATTTATTCACCACACTGGAGTCCAGTGCAATATAAATCGTCAAAATACGTACCACCATCACCACCAACATAACTGCCACCACACTATTCTATTCCTTCCCTCAAAATAGCAGCTGAAATTTTTACATTGAAAGTAACATACAGCCGGAGCTGCTCAATGCCCTCCTCATCAGCTGGAACCCCTGGCTGCTGGAATTTTGGGGCCTGCTCCAGTAGCTCAGCCTGGGGCAGCTGGGATTTCGGGGCCTGCTCCAGTAGCTCAGCCAGGGGCAGCTGGGATTTCGGGGCCTGCTCCAGTAGCTCAGCCAGGGGCCTGCTCCAGTAGCTCAGCCAGGGGCAGCTGGGATTTCGGGGCCTGCTCCAGTTGCTCAGCCAGGGGCCTGCTCCAGTAGCTCAGCCAGGGGCTGCTGGGCTTTTGGGGCCTGCTCCAGTAGCTCAGCCAGGGGTTGCTGGGATTTTGGGGCCTGCTCCAGTAGCTCAGCCAGGGGCTGCTGGGATTTTGGGGCCTGCTCCAGTAGCTCAGCCAGGGGCTGCTGGGATTTTGGGGCCTGCTCCAGTAGCTCAGCCAGGGGCAGTCCCAAGCAGCCTGAGACACTACTGGGGGTAATGGGGACAGGGTCAGATCACTCAGATCCAACTTGTGCATGCAAATCACCCTTGAAGATCGAGTCATCCTACGTGCAACAACAACCTGTTCATCTAAACTGATAAGTCTGCTTAATCAGGAGAGGGTGTTCTCAAACAGAAAAAGAAAACAAGAAACGAGAGGGAAAAGGAACTGACGTAGATGTCACCACCGTGAGAGAGAGAGAGAGTGAAACAGTGAGAAGTGTTTTTTTGAAAGGGGTTCGGGGGTTGGGGGTGTAGGGGGGGGGGGGGGGGGGGGGGGGGGATGAGCGGGGAGAGGGAGGGAGGAGAGAGGGCAGGAGAGGAGGTGAGGTTTGTTTCTGTGATGTGTTTGCAGTGTGTTTGCACAGTGTGTGTGTGTGTGTGTGTGTGTGTGTGTGTGTGTGTGTGTGTGTTGTGTGTGTGTGTGTGTGTGTGTGTGTGTGTGTGTGTGTGTGTGTGTGTGTGTGTGTGCATACGCACGATTATGTTTGTGTGCGGACAAGAAGTTATGGCTAAACGCGACAGTGCGCGACTTTTACAGAACTCTTTTTAAAAATGCTTTATGAAAGTGTTATCGTCTATATAAAGCACATGTTTCTTCGATGTAAATGTAATGTAACGTTTTCAACGTCTCCGACAGGAAAAATTTCTCCAAACTGGAGACAATCAAGTATTCTGTAACACATAACTCTTCATCTTGATTTTGCCAAGCCACTGCATCATATGTTCCTAGCCATTTTATTGCGCTGTCTAATTTTGTGCCTACCAGGGGGTATGCAGCGAATACATGGGGTGGGGTGGAGGGTGGGGGGGAGAGAGGGAAGGGAATAGGACACAGGGGCTGACAATTGCATCCTGTAATCTCTCATCTGACACACAAAGTCCTCTTGTTACAGGACCTCTACTGCGCTGTGGATTCGTCCAACAGCCCCTTCCTGTACTGATAGATCTTCCTTCCCTTGGCAGATTCAAATGTGTGTGTGTGTGTGTGTGTGTGTGTGTGTGTGTGTGTGTGTGTGTGTGTGTGTGTGTGTGTGTGCGTGTGTGTGTCCTAATTGATACCCAAGAAATGCTGTATTTCACACACTATGATGCTAGTGTGTTTTGGACTTTTTATATTTTCTGACAAATATATGAAGCTTCAACTGACAGTTGAAAAGTTATTCAACATTATTTGCTTGAAAGCAATACAGATTCATAATGCCAGAAGAAAAGGGAAAAAAAACACACGCAGTGAAAACGTTCATGCATTCATGACAGCTAATAAATTATTACTTTTAATGAAACAATCCACATTATGGAGTTCAAGCATTTTAAAATAGTCCTTGTTTACTTCATTTTTGCAATGTTAGCACTTTCTTTCCCCCGTTTTCTTGTCTTTTTTTCTTCTGGAATCCAAAAGTTCAAAGTACACAAGTATCCAATCTAATTTGCTCTTGTTGTTTTTGTCATGGAGTCATGCAACAACCTTGTCAGAACGTACACATGATTACAGTTTTAAAAAATCAAGCAGGTATCCAAAAAGAATACCTTTTTATCAACATGGAGTTATTATGATGACTCTGGTTGTGTGTGTCGTGTGAAATGTGTAAACCTACAATGCAAATTTCTGCAAATTCGTCAGTACATTAAAAATGCTTGCCCTCGAGTAAATGTGCATCGAAACAGTTGTTATAACAGCCCCTATAGTCCAACCCATGCACACACACACGGACACACACACACACACGTACACACACACACACACACACATGGTCATATACACACACACACACACACACACACACACACACACACACACAGACATATATACACACACACACACATGGACATACACACACACACACACACACACACGCACACAGACACATTTTTTTTTAAACACACAGACACACACACACAGACACATAGAAAAAAAACCACACACACATACACACACACACACATGCACACAGACACACATGTATGCAAGCACACAGACACACACACACACACGCAC
>JAWQFJ010001791.1:0-37500 GCA_034096865.1 Theodoxus fluviatilis | reverse complement strand
AAGACGGACGGACGTACGGGCGGACGGACGGACGGACAGACACATAGAAAGACAGATGAACGGACGGACGGTCAGACTCATAGGAAGACAGACGGATAGACGGACGAACAGATTCACTGACGGACGGACGGACAAACACACACACAGACACCCACAAACAGACAATACAAATACACACACAGACACACAGACAGACACACACAGACATACACACACAAAATTAATAGAATCACTAACAGGCACACAGGCAAAAACAAAGACACACAGACAGACACACCGAAATTCACAGACACACCGACACAGAGACACACAGACAAATGGACGGACATGTTGACGGTTGATTTACGTGGAGCTATAAAAATATATACAATCATGAAAAGACAGTAACCAAGTATGATGACGAATCTTGTATGACGTCTCGCCTTGACTAGTGACGTATGTGGTGACGTGTACAGTGTGGTGGACGAGTTCGTGGCGTGCGTGGAGCAGGACATAACGGCAAACTGCGGGCAGATGGAAGGCTGCGTCATGGGCAACTTGGGTCGTGCCTACGTGGGCATCATCAAGGAACTGCTCAAGTGCACGGACAAAGGTATGTGGCAGCGCTCTGTGAACATTGTTTGCATCTGTAGTCTTTTCAGTATGAGTAGTCCTCACGTCACACACGTTTTTTTCCACAGATACACACACACACATACACGCTCACGCACACACACACACGCTCACGCACACGCTCACACACACGCGCACACACACACATATACACATACACGCATACATACGCACACGCACACATACACACACATATACATACACACACACACACACGCACGCACGCACGCATGCACACACACACACACACACACACACACACACACACACACACACACAGGCATATGTACGAATGTTCGCGCGAAGGCAACGGCATGCGTATACACGCATGCTGAAGCTTATACGTTAACCCGCGCACATACATTTGAACACACTCGCACACATCTTTGCACATACATGTACATTTGTACGTGGACACATTGCGCATTTGCACGCACAAGCAGATACGTGTCCGCACGCGCACACACTCACGCAAGCGCATGCGCTTGTTTGCAGACACACATACACCCTCGCGGTTTGAGCATGCATGCTTACACCGCTAGTGAGGTGGGTTTCCTGGCGCACGCAGTTACATTCCTAGCTTGGGATGCTTTATGAGGTCCGAAATTCGTCGCGCCAGATTTGTTGTGTTCGATGAGCTTTTCCTTAGCTGCATCATCATTGAATATGCTCACTGGCAGTTTGAATTTTGCCTCGTAGTGTTTAAACATCAACGAAAACCCAAACATCTTTGTTTCATTGCTGGTAAAGGCAGAGTCCAAAACGATGTAGATAAGGGGGACATTAGGTCAGCCATTGCAAAATACACAGTTATGCGATGCTGTGCAGTGTTCGGCCTCCTGCGTCATTTGACTTTTAAATATTTACATTTTTGCATTGGGCTGAGTAAAGACGCAAATCAGTCACCCCTGCTTCAATGAATGTTTTGCAGCAAGGACGCGCTTTGAACGTCACCGATGATCTTTGTTGCAGCTTCTTTGACCCACTGTGAAGTCCCAGAGAATATGACCACGCCTATACCTGTGGCTTCAACCGTGCAAACGACATCTACCAGCGTCAACTATCCCACCCCGTCTACTACGTCACCCACGACGTCAGCCACGCCCGCACCCAAGAAGACAACCACGACCAGGAAGGGACAGAGCAGCAAGACCACGGCCGCCATCGACAGCGCCACTGAGGAAGCCATAACTGATGACGTCATCGATGCCACGCACGCCGCTGAGGTCATGGAGTCCGTGGATATTTCTTCGGCGTCGATTTTTCCGTGTCACGGCGTTGCATTATGGCTCTGCGTAGCGGCAGCCCTTCTTCGTTTGCAGGTGTTTTTTGGATGAAGCCTTTCTTCATCTCCCTCGATGTGGGTAGAACTCTTGAACGCTGTAAATTAGTTTTTGACGTTGACTTGAGAGCGTGACGATCTGAATCCTGTGTACTGACTTGGGAGATGTCCTGTGGTACTGTCATACGCGGATGGAACGAAGTGTGTCTCACCGAATCCACTGAAGTGAAAGCAAGGAAAGTGATCAAAATCTCCGCTTCGGACATCTTAGCATCACTCTCTTCATCCTGGATAGAGTGTGGCACCAGGACTGCAGCAGTCCAAAAGTGATCACGGGATTTAAGAAAATGTATCCAAATGGGAGTTTTCGCTTTTTTAAAAGAAATGAAGCTGTCTTAATGGATCATTGTATTCCAAGCGGTTTGGTATAAAAGCCATCTCTGTATGTCAAATAGTTCCGAAGTGATTATTTTCTTCATATTTAAATATGAGGCGACGTTTGCATCAATTTTGCAAATTGCACAACTTTTTATTTTCAAAGATTTTTATTGAAGCCAGGTCATTTTCAGGAAGGTTCCCTTTGCAAAGTCTCACGTTGTACGTTCCATAGTATAACTCCAATTTTCTAAAGAGATGTTGTTTAGGATTATTTACGTTACTATATCATGCCAAACATGGCAAAATATTCAATTTGGGTAGAATCGCATGCGTTTGGGAAATAACTTTTTATTAACATCATTAACATTGAAGGTGTTGTCATAGCGAAAAGCTGTTTATGCCAAAATAGTAAGAATCAATGATCTGGTCTGGTGCCTTAGATCATGAGTCAAGACATTACACAAAATAATACAATGAAATACGGCAGATGCATCTGTTCTAATGGCCTCCATGACACTGAGATATTGACCAGATTCAGCATGGACAGTGTTAGTGTTGTTACGTTTCCCTGCGATCAGCTTCTGATAGATCAGGGCGTCTCCCAAGGTGAAGGTGTACAATGTATCTTCACCAAAGTTAAGTCATAGGTCAACCTGTTCGTGATCACTATGCAGGAAACATAAAGCAGCTCGACCAGCTCCACATGTTGCAACTACAGTCAGACACTATTCTCTCGCCGACAGTTCCAGCGTCCCCGTGAAATGGTATCTACACGTATAACGTTCGTGTAACATAACGAAACGATCTGTGGGAGAGCCTCGGATTAGAACTACGTTTCTTTTTTTTGTCCTAACATAATGAACCAACTTGTATGATCAACATGATTTAAATTCAGTCTGGCAACATGAAATTGGCCGTGTTCGTCGCAGAAAAAATAGACAATGTAAGCAACATCAACGTCGCGGACCTCAGAAGGCAGGCGTTCTGGATGCCCAGTAGAAACTAGATAGTCTCCTTGCGCAGCGAGTGCATTGCCTTTGCTGACAAAGTAGAGATGGAGAGTTTCTGTAAGACTGTGGGCCTTGCCTCTTTTTCCTCAGGACAGACGTTTCATCAGGAACAAAGACTTGATGGAGCTGGTGGAAGCACAGTAAGTGACAACTCCATATCTTCTGATGGAGAGATTTGTGGATGAGCCACACGTCTTTGTTCTTTTGAAAGGACTACGTGGTACATGATTTACAGGTGCCTTCAAATAATGTGAAGTGACTTGAGGCGTTTCAGCCGTTGCAGTTTCTGAAGTGTGGGAGAACACTGGAAAGCAGCTGTTTATAGTAAAGAGAGAGCTTGTGGAATTGCTGCTGCAGTCAGTGAATGCCATTGCTCTAAGATTTTGATTCGCTGTCAGCTCATCACCATATTCAATTAACTATGAGAGTGCAGAGGCGCATTTCTGTTTTGATGTTTCAGCGCATGGAAACACTTTAAGTTAAGTCTGGTCACTCTTCTCTGTAGCACATGCTGTGTTTGCCTCTCACTGACGTGTCGCCTTGGTTGACAAATGTGACCCTCCTTGCCACTTAATAGGAGTGGGGCATTACAAGTGTTGATCATTTATTCATTTAGCATTGACAAGTTAACTGAGACTATTCAAAACCTGTAAATAATGGGACGAATATGTAATGTTGTTAATATATTTGGATACAAAAAGCAATGTGGTACTTTCAATATAATTAGTCTTGATCAGCGGCATGCAATGTTACTAGACTGTTATGTTCAACTTATACATGAAGAATGTTTACATTGTGATGTCTTGTCTGTAATGCACTTTAGTGGCACTATTTTTTCCCCTTCTGTTAACCTAAGTATTCCCTATAAACATTTTCTCATTTATGTCCAATGCGGGTTTTTATAGGACAGATCTTCTAAAGCTACAGATGCACCCAACTGTAAATGGTCTGGAAAAGAAATCAAGCAAGAAATTGGCCATTGTAGTTTGTTTTTTAATTCTTGGTAACTAGTATAAAAATGTGTGTGCTCATACTTCATTGTTTTGATGCATATTGTCCAGGTATTTCATGCGATGGATATAGACTATTCTTTTATGCTTGCCCATCACCAAGATATGCTATCAGGTTCATTTGTTATCAAAGCAGAGACGATTGCTTTTACTTTGGAATGTCCTATGTGTCATGTGTGAATCAACAACAAATCTGCGACTTATCTGCGGCATTTTTTGCAAAGGTTCTGTGGCGTGTTTGATTCATAGTTTGGTGTGAACACTATTCCCCCAAGACTAGGCTTTAAATATACAAGTACCACTGCATCGTGCAAATACTCGACACTGAAACGTTATGAAGTCGGTGGGAATCACTGCAGTGTCTTTCTTTCAGCCAAGACTAAACTCGACCCAAGACTCGTCTGACGGTTCAAAAATTCTCCTTACAGTCTGTTGTTGCTGCAGCTGGCCCTTATTTTGGAGGCAGATCAATAAACTGCCTTCTAGTCGCTTATGGAGATGACGTATATTCTGCGGCCCATCGCATCAGGGTCAAGCATACGATGACGACACGACGCAGGGAAAGTTTTAAAATTGCCTCTCCCGTGAGAAGAAGGTAGGCCTACCCGGAAACGTGTATTTCCCTTTGTAATATGCAGCGTGACAATGTGTCTTAAAGTGTGTCGCTCATTTCGTTGTCTTAGAATGGCCACGACCACAGTGCTGCGTAAGGTCAAGACGTCTGTGAAAATCATCATTGCACGTCATTGCCCTGGGCTCACCAGAGATGTTATGTGGCGTTAATGTCAAGTCCTACTGCTTGTCTCTTAACAACTTGCCCAGACGTTTGTGTCAATCATTACAAGGTCAAATGTGAGGCAGTTCCTCTGTAACCCAGCTAGATTGACAGATATGTCATGCCAGTCAGAACCTGATATGTTATTAAATAAGCGCAATGACATACACAAAGGTTTTCCGAGACTGCGTACAACCATCCAGCAAGTTTCGATTCGTTGGTCTGGGCTCATGTTTAGCGACGTAGCATTCACATTGCTGAATATTTTCATTATTATTGGATCAAGTGATCTGTTGGTCTCCAAAAAGGATAAAGCTTTAATGTGAAACTATTTTAATGTTGTTTTTTGCGGAGGAGGAGGAGGAGGAGGAGGAGGAGGAGGAGGAGGAGGAGGACAACAGCAACAAAGATTGACAACATGATAACTGTGGTGGTGATGTTGATGGTGATTTTAGTGATGATGACGATGATTATGTCAACAAGGATGGTATTAACGATGATCATGTAAAAGAGTTACGATTATACAGCAACCGAGTTTGCTAAGAAATAATATCATGCTAATGTTAATGATCAGACATGACCTTATGCTCTGTCTGTTTGCCCCAGGTGCCTACAATGTGTTGCTTACTACAATGTGTTGCTTACTACAATGTGTTGCTTACTACAATGTGTTGCTTACTACAATGTGTTGCTTACTACAATGTGTTGCTTACTACAATGTGTTGCTTACTACAATGTGTTGCTTACTACAATGTGTTGCTTACTACAATGTGTTGCTTACTACAATGTGTTGCTTACTACAATGTGTTGCTTACTACTGTGATGTTGCTGATGTGACGCGGCCTGTGCAAATGCGAACTCCACAAATAGGGCAGTTGTTATAGGTGTGAAATCGGAACAGTTTCTAACGGCCAATTTGTGACTGTTCATGTCGAACATGGTGACCTCCCATTTTGCTTTTTTCTCTTTCAATTGTGTTCGCCTTTCTCTCATTCATAGCAACGCACGCACGCACGCACGCACGCACACACACACACACACACACACACACACACACACACACACACACACACACACGCACACACGCACATCATCCAACATCACATGACGAAAATATGTGCGCGTGTGTACGCTGTCTATTGCTTTTCCCCGCATATACCTTTTGTACATATTTTTAGCAATACTTCAATGCCTTAGCCAGTCATTGCTATATTAACATAATATATGTTGTAGTGTTTATTTCAAAATTGTTGAACACCTATTGCTGGTAAGAACAAGTTTAGCATCTTTTGCAATAAAAAGTTCCAATGGCGTTAGTTCTGTGTATATGCGTGTGCTCTTTTTTCCTCCAGGGAAACGAAAGTTGACCCTAAGCAGATTTGTGTCTGCAATACGTCATTTTCAACACACGTGATATCTAAATTGGGACCGCGCATGATAAAACAAGGCTAGACTACGAAATATGACGAAATGAGATATTTCAACCACAATATAATTTTTTCTAAAGTCATCCATATTCCTGAGAAACCAGCATGTTTCGTAAGTGAATTCTTAAACTTTTTAACAGTGACGTAAATATCAGGAATATATCCGTGTGCCATACAGTAATGAGCTGGGCCCGTATTCACAACGGCGATTTATCGGCGATATATTTTAACCCCGATTTATCTCTAAACTCAGACGATTCCAACTGCCTGTTCCGCTCTCCCTTGGCTGAAAACCAGTATATATAGCAAAGCGTAACCTAGGATCCTCTGACGAGCGTACCTTATCTAACCGATCAAGATAACGCGGGGCTACGGGATAAATCGAGTGTTAAAAAGATAAATCGCCGTTGTGAATACGGGCCCTGATGACTTTACGCAGCGTTTTCTCCAAATCCGTTTTTCCGTCACATGCGCGGTCATATTTGTGAAATTAATATGTATTGACGCAGTGCGATGACATGTATTTATATCAGTTACAGAGCATTTAAAAGCCAGTAGCAAGAAACAACAAAACTCGAAGATCTGCCGTCCCTGGCAATTTACTTGGGGGTCAGACTGCACCTTGTGACAATGTCCTGAATTTGTGCGTCGTAAAGACCACATTCTTTGGGAAATCGCAAAACGGTCGTTTACTGTTTTCATTGCATTTCTAAAGCAGGGAGTGTGAGGCAGGTCGACTCTGACACGCGAAACTTGGCCACGTCACGTCTGACGTCATTCAGAGCTCCTCTCCTCTCCACTAGATTGCCCAGTGTTTACTGGGGGCAGGTGACGTCATGTCCTTCCCTTCCTGCTCGACGCCTAGACACGGTTTTCCTCTCTGACACCATGACAGCAGACCAGCATCCGGTGTTGGGTGGCCACGTACACACGCACTACATGTATTGATTTGCAAGCCCGGTCTTGCCATTCCCTGTGCATTGTCTGTATTTGCAGTGGGCAATGTTTTTATCAGCGCCTCTGCTGGATGACGACAATGATTTGCCGTTGTTTCCTTCCCGAATCCATCAACAAATTGAAGTAATCTCGGAAATCGGGTGTGTTCTAGTGGTGGCATTTACTGGTACTTCCGCGCAGCATACGGCAGATAACACGGCTCAGGGCAGATGGCAGCGTGGTGCTGACGTTCTGAGAGAGAGAGAGAGAGAGAGAGAGAGAGAGAGAGAGAGAAAAGAGAGAGAGAGAAAGAAAGAAAGAGAGAGAGACAGAGACAGACAGACAGACAGATAGACAGACAGACGGACAAACAGACAGACGGACAAACAGACAGACGGACAGAGAGAGAGACGGACAGACAGGCAGGCAGGCAGGCAGACAGACAGGCAGGCAGGCAGACAGGCAGCCAGGCAGGCAGACAGGCAGGCAGGCAGGCAGGCAGACAGGCAGGCAGACAGAAAGACAGACAGGCAGGCAGAGTGACAGACAGGCAGGCAGAGTAACAGAGAGAGAGAGAGAGAGAGAGAGAGAGAGAGAGAGAGAGAGAGAGAGAGAACAAAGATGGACTAAGGGAGAGAAAAAGACGTACCGCTAGCGAACACACCACAATAGTGTCATACTCTGTGTTGCAATTATTACTGCAACATAATCATTATTGCTGTCAAGAAAATGAAGAAATGGGTCTGCAATTACTGTACTTTATCTCTGTTTGCTCATAGCTGTATAATGGACTCGAGCTGTCATGAGAATGAAATGGAGCCTTCTGCCCTCACAGAAAGAACTATTTTCCGTCGACCCAGCTTTTTGGTCGTGACGGAACTGTTTACGAGGTCATTGTTCCCAGTGGCTGTAATTACTGCGTCACAGCCTGCATGGGTGGGGCAATGTTTGGCTAGCACTGGGAGGAGAAAGTCAGGCATTTGGAGATGGGGTAGGGGGAGGGAAAGTCATTCGACAAGTAGCTCAACAATAAAGAATGCAAATATATATGCATGCTGATTTTAATGGACTTAAGCCATAGATACACTTGAGAATATTCGATTGTATATCAAATATATCATGCAGGAGTTAACCGAGAACGAAAGAATGATAAAATATATGTATGTGTTGACACATTTTTCTTGGAATTTATTTCCACCTCTGTAACACTAAATTAGGCCACAGTGGTCGAACTGGAAGATGCAGATAGCGGTGCAACTACGTGGAGAGTTTACGAACCAAGAAAGTCAGGCACTGAAGCAATTTTTTTCTTGACAGAAAACGCCGGTTTCCGGTGGCACAACCTGGAGAAATTTGAAAATTTTCTCATGAACTGCTTCGTGCTATTTAGGACTTCGTTATAAGAAATCGTACCGTGCGAGCCACCCGGCTATCTGCATGGAGTATTATGTAATGTCAGGAAGAGTTTAGTGGAGGATATATCGACAGTTCTCCATATCAAGTTCGTTCAGACTTGGGTAAAAGGGCCATAATATTTTCTCTTTCTGTACGTACACTGTACATAAGAAGTGTGGCGTGCTCAGTTGAAGGCACTACGGTTAGCAGGTATTGGGATGCTCGGGTATCATCAACCAGAATGCGAACTGCCCTGCCTGTCAAGGAATCCACGCTATGAGAAACTGATGAAGCCAGTGGCTTTGACAGTGACAAGATGTAGCTGCACATCATGCATTCTTCCTTGGACTTGCCGACATACAGCTGAGCGATGTGGACTGGAGGTAATACTGACCCATCGCGTCTCCATGTGGACATGAGGTAATACTGACCCATCGCGTCTCCATGTGGACTGGAGGTAAGAACTGACCCATCGCGTCTCCGTGTGGACTGGAGGTAAGAACTGACCCATCGCGTCTCCTTGTGGACTGGAGGTAATACTGACCCATCGCGTCTCCATGTGGACTGGAGGTAATACTGACCCATCGCGTCTCCATGTGGACTGGAGGTAATACTGACCCATCGCGTCTCCATGTGGACTGGAGGTAATACTGACCCATCGCGTCTCCATGTGGACTGGAGGTAATACTGACCCATCGCGTCTCCGTGTGGACTGGAGGTAATACTGACCCATCGCGTATCCATGTGGACTGGAGGTAATACTGACCCATCGCGTCTCCATGTGGACTGGAGGTAAGAACTGACCCATCGCGTCTCCATGTGGACTGGAGGTAAGAACTGACCCATCGCGTCTCCATGTGGACTGGAGGTAATACTGACCCATCGCGCCTCCATGTGGACTGGAGGTAATACTGACCCATCGCGTCTCCATGTGGACTGGAGGTAAGAACTGACCCATCGCGTCTCCATGTGGACTGGAGGTAATACTGACCCATCGCGTCTCCATGTGGACTGGAGGTAAGAACTGACCCATCGCGTCTCCATGTGGACTGGAGGTAAGAACTGACCCATCGCGTCTCCATGTGGACTGGAGGTAATACTGACCCATCGCGTCTCCATGTGGACTGGAGGTAATACTGACCCATCGCGTCTCATGTGGACTGGAGGTAATACTGACCCATCGCGTCTCATGTGGACTGGAGGTAATACTGACCCATCGCGTCTCCATGTGGACTGGAAGTAAGAACTGACCCATCGCGTCTCCGTGTGGACTGGAAGTAAGAACTGACCCATCGCGTCTCATGTGGACTGGAGGTAATACTGACCCATCGCGTATCCATGTGGACTAGAGGTAATACTGACCCATCGCGTCTCCATGTGGACTAGAGGTAAGAACTGACCCATCGCGTCTCATGTGGACCGGAGGTAATACTGACCCATCGCGTCTCCATGTGGACTGGAGGTAATACTGACCCTTCGCGTCTCCATGTGGACTGGAGGTAATACTGACCCATCGCGTCTCCGTGTGGACTGGAGGTAAGAACTGACCCATCGCGTCTCCATGTGGACTGGAGGTAATACTGACCCATCGCGTCTCCGTGTGGACTGGAGGTAATACTGACCCATCGCGTCTCCATGTGGACTGGAGGTAATACTGACCCATCGCGTCTCCATGTGGACTGGAGGTAAGAACTGACCCATCGCGTCTCCATGTGGACTGGAGGTAATACTGACCCATCGCGTCTCCGTGTGGACTGGAGGTAATACTGACCCATCGCGTATCCATGTGGACTGGAGGTAATACTGACCCATCGCGTCTCCATGTGGACTGGAGGTAAGAACTGACCCATCGCGTCTCCATGTGGACTGGAAGTAAGAACTGACCCATCGCGTCTCCATGTGAACTGGAGGTAATACTGACCCTTCGCGTCTCCATGTGGACTGGAAGTAAGAACTGACCCATCGCGTCTCCATGTGGACTGGAGGTAATACTGACCCATCGCGTCTCCGTGTGGACTGGAGGTAAGAACTGACCCATCGCGTCTCCATGTGGACTGGAGGTAATACTGACCCATCGCGTCTCCGTGTGGACTGGAGGTAATACTGACCCATCGCGTCTCCATGTGGACTGGAGGTAAGAACTGACCCATCGCGTCTCCCTACGCGTGTTGTAGGAGGCGAGTATCTAGGAAAATTATGATCTCAAATGCTCGTAGGCCTACACTAGCCAATTCCTATGATTAATCGTGATCAATGACCTCAATTAGACCACAAAAGGTGATTGGCTGCAAAAATCCCTCCCTCCCTCCTTTCATCCATTCATCCGTCCGTCCGTCCGTCCGTCCGTATGTCCGTCCATCCAGTTTGCTGAGTGGCCAAATGAAGCGAACACCGGAGACATTGCTTTCCGAGAAGTAGGGTCAGACGACTGATAGAAGGGAGGCTACTCCTTCGGCTCACAGATGCAGAAGATTTGCAACGTATGAATGTTTTAAGTAGAGTGTGAAATTCATGGACTCTTCAAAACACGTAAGATCCAGCATTCATCATTACCAATTGTTTAAAAAGAACCAGCACATTACTTAATATGCATTTCAAGCAGAGCATTTAGAAAGTATGAATGTTAGCGGATGATAACAGCACACACCTGACTGTTCCACCACGAAGAACTACACAAGAAAGACTACTTAATCTTTATATTAAATCTTGTGTTGTTTGTTCGACACTCGTGGGACACTCACAGAAAGACGGCACATCTTCCCTCACCAGCCGAGCGTTGCATAAGGCGGGCGCTCTAGGGCGCTCTGGCACAGTTTGCACGCGAGATAAGGGGAAACGGGTCTCGACCTATACGATGCGTGATATTGTTGGACTTCCTCAGTAGATTCTACATGGCGTCTTACTCTTACATAATCACAGATGTTCTCTAGTCATTCAATCCGTCTTGTGTGTCCAGAAATAGCTGGGCGCGCGCGAGCACGCACGCACACATACACACGCGCGTGCGCGTACACATGCATACACAAACATATACATCCACAGACAGATATACACCCACAGACACATATACACATTTACACACATGCGCGCACGTGCGCACGCACATAAAACATATGTACGCAAACACAGAGACACTCTCATTAAAACATACGCGCGCACCCATACACATGCACACGCAACGTAGCACATTATTTTGGTTTTCTTGTCTTAAGTTTTCAGGCATAAAAAACACCATGTGTATGCAAAAGTGCGCGAGCAATTTCACCGCTCAGATCCACGGACGTTACGCTTTTGACTTTGACTAGAGTTATCTCCCTTAGCCCGTGCGAAAAAGTTTACATTCCAGTGCCTTTTTGCTGCAGTTTACAGACTGATACATTTGGATTCACTGGAGTAGCGTACGTTTATCAATCATTCATCTATTTTGCTTGGTTGCTTCTACAAGTCGACCCCTGCCAACAACACCCGCATGCAACAATTAATGATATGTTTCTGTACAGCCTGATATATCAAGGCAATTTTCAGATTATTTCATAATCCCAAAGTGCAGTTATTTCTGTTCTGCGTGGTACTAAAATCATCAAGTTATGTACAGTGGTTGTTAGTATATGCCTTTTTGAAAACCTGTTCACTAAAATCGGGCATTTTAAAGAAAACTTGTAGTTTTAATGCGCAGATTATGTTTTGTTAGTAACGTACATTTACAGAAAACGATACTTTTCATTGGCTTCTAGCTCGAAGGTAACCCCTCAATGGCCAATGAAAATGCTGTGTACGCATAAGTAAGAGTCTCCATCTGCAGTAAAGGTAAAGGTATGATATTAACGAACAACGTATCACCCATGAGCGGGTACCAAGCCGCTTTACAGTTTACTCCCTCGTCACCGGGCCGCTTGATCAATCCTTCACTGGCACCAGACGACAAACAGTGACAGACAGAGAATGCACGCACGGTCACTGTGTTTGTCTTCAGGTGCCAGCTCCAACTCCACTCCCTGGGGAGCACTGCAGCCCGACACAGGCTCGTGGCTCCATACAAAGGTTAATCGCGTTACTACTGCTGAATGAGTCGAAGTCGGCAAGATTTCCGGACACTGCACCCTAGTTTTGAAACCTCGACCTTACAGTCACGTGACTCGCACGCCCGGGGAGTTATGCTAAGATCTGGCCGCGTTAATGTATCTGCGTTTTGTGACAAACGTCTTTCTCGGCGATACTGTACTCCATGCACCTTAACGGTCCGCGTGGTTCGGGTGTAATCTTAAGCTAAACGACGTTGATAAATGTCCGTTCTCGCGAGAAATGCCGAGATTTGAAACTGGGGAACAGTGTCCGGAAATGTTGCCGACAACGACCATTTCAGCGTTACTACTGAATGTCCTCGCTGCCGTCACAGGCACCCGGTGTTACTCCTGTGTGGGGAGAAGCAATGCGAGTGAAGTACCTTGCTCAAGGCTGCAACTCTGGTTACCACGCAGCTTCGAACGCCGCACCTACTGGCAGTAAGCGACTGCAGATCAAGGGCGGTAACTCCTCGGCAACAGAGCCCCACAGGGACACCACATGCAACACGGGTTTGTGTGCAAGGAGGGCAGAAGCAGGGGCTCGTTGCATAGACGCGAGGAAAGCCAACTTCTTGCGAGGAATAGGTCGGTGTCACCACGTGTCCACGAGATGAAAGCAGATGTAAAGACAGTCAAAAGTTTGACACATGATGACACTGGTCTATGCCTCGCGAGATCTCGCGTCTGTGTAATGCCGGGATAATGATGAGGTGAGGTGTTTCGCAGTCTGACGCAGTCGTTTGTACAAAAGTTGACAATCCTCCTCTACACGTAAAAAACAATCGTTTATCTGTGACATTGAAACCTGAAACTCACAAAGTGTCTGCGGTGATGGTTCAACTTTCTGAATCAGTGAAAGTCTCTACAAGGCTAATGTGACCCCACCATTGCAAATCCTGCCTTGTCTTCACTTGACCGAAGCATTAGACAGACCAAAGACGCTACATACATGTAGAGGTGGAGCTTCGCATGAAGCTGTGAGGGTGGATGTTTGGAGTTACCTTTCCTTAGAGAGGGTGTTCGCGTGGCAATTATGAAGGATCGAAAAACACGCGGCAGCGTCTTGTGCGCGCGATGTCTTGCTCAAATGCTCGTTACATGCACAGGTGTGCCCGAAAACCCTATTTTCAGTTCTCCAAAGATGCACAACAGGAGGGATACTTTAACATCATTATGCATGTATATCCGTTTAGTTAACAAAACGAGGTCTTAATATAAACTATTTCGCCATTTCAGATGTCACAAGAACAGTTTCGATGATCTGTATCCTTCACGAATGAACGTGTGCTTACTGAGTTATGTACCAAGAGCCACGTGAATGACTCACCCAAATGTAAGGGGCACAACTCTTCCGCAACCTCACTTTTGTACGAGCCCCGTACGAGAAGGCTATGAAAGAGTTTTACGCCTTTCTATGAAGCGTCTTCGGACAGACTCACTTTGGGAGATCTGGTTACATGTGATTTGGAACGTGGAATAGAATAGTCTCGAGCATAGTGGCAGCTGTAGAAATCTCATGAAACAAGTTTCTCGAATGTGCCGAGAATAAAACCTTCCCATTCCTCGGTAATCACGTATCAGACTTGACTTTCAGTGTTGATGATTTTAATTTGTACGGCAGTTTAACAAATCAGTAAGAATGGATGTTTATAATCTATAAGGTCAGTGAAACACACAAAGGTGTACCGAAAGCAATTGTTTGTATTAAATCACACAAATCAAAGTGAGTGATAAAAAATAATGATAATAAAAACAACGGTTACACCGCGAGGGATTAAAAAGCTGAGTAACGAAATAGAATGATCATATTATCGGGTAAATTTTTCAACAAGTGTAAGAAATAAAACGACCATTAAATTTGGTTGGACAAACGTTGTATCATATCAATAGAATTATGATCGGCGCAAGTCAATTTAAGATAATTATTGACATAGACACGGAGAGGACAGCAGTGATTTAAGCTTGAAGATTGTTTTTTGACTTGGTAACATTTTTACTCAAAGTTTATTACCAAGACAACTACATGTGCAGTAGAGTTAATAAACCAACTAGTGTGATAAATGAATCGCGAATAAATAGTTACACTTCAACTCACAGACTTTACTCAAAGCATTTGTTCAAGGACAAGAACTACCATTAATTTGTCTTAAAAGTTAGTTTCAACTCCAACAACCAAGACAACTTGTGCAGTAAAGCCAAAAAACCAACTAGTATTATAAATGAATCGCGAATAAATAGTTAGTCTTCAACTCACCGACTTGACTCAAAGCATTTCTTCATGGACAAACACTACCACTCATTTTTCTCAAATGTTAGTTTTAACTCCAGCAAACAATTCATCCAAAATAATTTCTTTCTGAAGGGCCACGGCGAAGACCAGGCAAAAATGCAAAATCAAAACGTCTCACACAGCCCTGTCTGCAGGAACAGGACACACACAGCCCTGTCTGCAGGAACAGGACACAGACCTCGCAGCACTTCTCCGCAGCGTCGTTGCCAATGGTGCTGCGACAGACAGGGGCGGACCACTGCGATTACCATCGGGGACATTACAGACACACACATCTGCCGCAGGGTCCGGCCACCAGGCCTCTCCCTGGACCAAGGGTCGTGGATGAAAATGGGAATCAAATCCAGAGGTCGCTGTAAATCTCCCCAGTTAGCAACCGCGCCTATGCAGAGGAGATTAGGGGGGGCGGACCGATCCATCATAGACCGCTTGTCCTGATCTGCAAGGCTGCCGCGGCTGAGCAGCGCCCCTCGTCTGGGACCTGCACGCCTTTGTGATGCGAATTTGATTCATTCCGCCCCGTCCTGTGCCGAGCGTGGCGTGGCCGCGGGATTAGAGCCGGGTGATGTCTGGGGACGACGACTTGCCTGAGTGGAACGAGGGGCGACCGTCCACAGGACGAGTTCCTCCCCCGGGCCGCAAGACTCGTGTGAATCCTGGCACTCTGAGGAGTCAGAGGCCACCCACGTATCCATCACCGGCATCCTGGAACCGGCGACCCTCTCCCAGGACGAGACAGTCAGGGGAAAATGTCGGATTAAAAACTTTGATGAATTGCGAGCTTCTTTATTAGATTGCGTTTTTGTTGCTGTTTGTTTGAACGAAGTCTTTAGGGAGAATTGTTACGGCAAAACTTTTTCAATTTTTTCCTCTTTTACATGTGCGTGGGTTTTATGCGAATTGAAGATTCTGTTGTTTGCTGATTCGTTTGATTTCGTTGTATTGAAAAGATGGCTCTCTTTCTTGTTTTAAGATACAAGTTCGTTTCTAACTTCGAGCGTCAACGTACATACATGTAGATCAGCTGTTATCGCTTAAAGTGAGATGAAAAACAACCCCCCAAAACGTTAGCAAGCAAGCCAGCAGCAACATCACACAGCTAGCAAGCTGGCAGGGGTCAGGTTTGTGTGTGTATGTAAATGTGTGTGTGTCTGTCTGTGTATATGAAATGAATGAAAGTCAAACACCGCAAATGTGCTCTCTTGAAAAGCCAGAGAAGTGGAAACAACTGGAGCAAGCGTGACAAAACAACGAGCACACATATAAACATACAAGAGTCACCTCTTCATATCTACCCACGTGAGTGTTCTTACCAAGACCTAGACCATGATATCAATCTGACTGGATCAGCTGAGAAAGATCAAGTAGAGCAGATCATTGAAGAATTCCAGGACACCATGGATAAGATTGAGAGAGCTCCCCTCCCACTAGCTGCAAATTTACAAGCCATCAACACTATGGCACTAGGAAAACTTAATTTCTATTTCTCCAATAGCCATTTCACAGAGACATCACTAGACAAAGTAGAAGATGAAATCATCGACACTGTCAGATCCTGGTTAGGCCTGAATAAGTCATAAAATAGAGACATTGATTTTGCCCCAAGAAGAGATGGGGGACTTGGCATCACTGACCCAAGAATAGCATACTACAGCAAGAAGCTATCCTTCTACCTGAGTATACTCAACAGCGATGACTCACAAGTGAAGCGTGTATGTTTGCACGTGTATGTGTATGTGTGTGTATGCAGGTGTGAATGTGTATGTGCGTGTGTGTGCATGTGTGTGCATGCGCGTGCGCGTGTGCGCGCGTATATGTTTTGAACTTAGATCCTTTCTACCTCGGTAAAATAGTTTTTGTTGGAGGAAATGTGCGTGACTAGTGAAAGAAAGACGCCTGTGGAAGTCAGGGAGTGTAGGGAGTGTCCACTGGGGACGGCAGTGCCGCCGTACAAAGTGCGCCTGAGACTGCGGCCATCAGAGGCAGAACTGTGGGGAAAACTCCACCAGGAAGAAAGGGCCTGAGACTAGGAAGTGGACTAATAGATCAGCCTTGCCTCCGGCGTGATGAGGTTCCCCGGGGGCCTGGTCCAGAACACCGTCAGCTCCTGGCAGACAGTCACCTGTCCCGGAATCAGGACTGATTTCCATCCACCCACTGATACACACCAGGAGGCGCTGCGCAGGCACGCTTTTCAGAAATGAAACACGCGAGTGTTAACATAAACGCACGCAAAAATACAAAAGCACAGGCATGACTACTTCCATTGCCCTCACACCTGCGCAAAAATGCAAGCACACATAGCGAACAGTTACTTACAAACACGCAAACGTGCACATGCGCGCGCGCACCCCCCCCCCCCCCCCCCCCCCCCACACACACACACAAACACACACACACACACACACACAAACACACACACAAACACACACACACACACACACACACACACACACACACACACACACACACACACACACACACACACACACTACCGACCTAGACACACACCGGCAAGCACATGCGTAGGCAAACGCACTTCTCTATATATAAGTGAGCTGTCTGTCTGAGTGTGTGTCTGTCTGTGTGTGTGACACTTATGCGTTTCCACAGTTTTATTCCCATCGACTTGAAACTTGGTATGGGGTTAGATGTGGGCCGGGGTCAGGTCATGGTGGGATTAAAAATGGTGTTGCCATGGTAACCGTAACAAGATGGCCGCAAAAAGCTCAAAGTGTTCCGATTTGACCGAAATTTGGTGTGTGGGTAGGTAAAGTCATATGATGAAGATCTGTGAACAATTTTTTTTTGTTATCATGGTTATGTAATGAGAAAAACAAAATGACGGCTGAAGAATTTGGACGACTGTGTCGAAGGCGGCGAAGCCGCCTGAGACACAGGAGTTCCCATCGACTTAAAACTTGGTATGGGGTTAGGTGTGGGCAGGGGTCAGGTCATGGTGGGGTAAAAGAAAATGGTGTCGCCATGGTAACCGGAAGTGGGCACAAACAAGATGGCCGCCGAAAACTCAAAGTGCTCCGATTTGACCGACATTTGCTGTGTGGGTAGGTAAAGTCAAATGATGAAGATCTGTGAACAAATGTTTGGGTTATCATAGTTACGTAATGAGGAAAACAAAATGGCGGCGGAAGAATTTGGCTTTGTATGTGGCTTTGGCGCTTTGTGCAGTGCCTGGCCGCGAAGCGGCTAGTACATGTATATATATTCGAGTCAGTCATAACATTCCCCAGACGGTGCGAAATTCTCCAGGGAATAGATAATGTCCAACAATGAAAATTCAAAGTAAGCAAATGTTTGCACATTACGTGAGTTCCTTGCCACTGTAGTCATATGTAGGGGAGTCGTTTGATCTATCCGTTCCTCCTTAGATCTACGCTCATATGGAATACAACTTAAAAATGACTCTTCGATGCACTCAGTTTCATCAGATGGTATTTCCATGAACTGATGTTGCACATTGAACTAGTTCACTATGAATGAATCTTTTTATCTACCATTATCGTCAACACCCCTACAACCACCATCACCACCACTATCACAATGAGTCACCAAACAGCTACAGCAGCAGCAGCAGCAGCAGCAGCAGGACGCCAACAACACCGATATTTTAAACTGCATTTGCGTCTTGTTTAACCGAAACTTAACTATCACTATCGAAAGTTTTTGGGATGTGTATGACAAACACGGTTTACTTGAATGAAAACATCTTCATACAAAAAAACCTTAACAAAATCACGTTTGCGAGTGGGTCCATTGCTCTGGTAATTCGGATGATGATGGTCCTCAGCAAATGCAACACAGTGCAAACACTGGAAAAAGCAACATGCACATAAAATGCGTCTTTCAATACCATCAGCTTGGAGAGCAGCCCGGCAGTTTGAACCACGCCGCACACGTGGGGGTTCTAACGAGATTCCTATAAAGCCCCCTTCTTTGGCTCTGCAGTCTCGATGAATGCAGTTGGAATGATCAAAGTTCATATCTCACGCTGCCTTGATATGGAAATAGAGTGGCGAACCGTCCGCTGCGGTTCAAAGCCAGTCTGGACTGGTGCCAAGGCTCAGTCTGTCAGTGGCGGTGCCTGGATTCCGTCCCCCTGCTGCCTAGAGACCAGGGTCCTCCCAGACATCCAGCCACCACGTCACCCAACGTCAGCAGTAATCACGTATTGTTGTACATCAAGAGGCTACGTGGCCCTCAGTGCAAAGGGAAATAAAAATTAGGAAATTTGGACCACCGCTACAGCTTTTTTTGTAGATGGAGAAGTTTACAACCCGGAAACTTCTCTTGGAAAGATGTTTTCAAACTTCAGTAAAGTTCAGAAGAGAGAGAGAGAGAGAGAGAGAGAAGAGCAGAGAGAGAGAGAGAGAGAGAGAGAGAGAGAAGAGAGAGAGAGAGAGAGAGAGAGTTCACAAGAAAAAGGATAAATTCCAGTTTTGCCATTAAGAGGGAAGTCAAAACGGGAAGGTATGCATTCAAGACCTAACTTTGTCCTTCATAGCATGACACGCAGCAACCAGTAGAAACAAATATGGACGCAGTGCTCAGTGAAAAACGGAACGTATTTTGCAGACAACACGCGGCAATTAAAATGACATTCCATTTGTGGATGGTCACTGCGTATGCAACCGAAATCATCACGCGTGTTCATTCTGTGCGGGCCGGTAAGGAAGAACTGTAAGTCTACATATACCACACTAGCAGATGTCTCTCTTGCTTATGCAGACAGAAGCCTGAAGGTAGAGCAGACGTGAGTCTGCAGGGTGTCCGTTTAGCCCTCTCTGTCAACGCTGCAGACAAGGTTGGGGAAGAAGGTCTGCAGAGGCCGAAGACTGACAGACGCAGCACGGGCCACAAGTGGAAATTGCACAACGGAGGTCACAAGTCGAGCTACGGCCACGAGTGCGCTGATAAAGGGAGACGACTCTTGCCCTCATCTTTGAAGGGAAGCGACTCTTGCCTCGAAGGTCTCCCTGGCGAGCTGGCGAGGCGAGATTGAGGTGGAAGGTTGGGGAGGCCAGCGAGGATAAGGACGGCGATGAGACAGCACCAGTGCCGAGTCAGCCTCCCCTGGGACGGGCGTCCCAACCCTAAGGGGGAGGACGACGATGGAGCGGGCGGTGTTTGGATGAGAAGCAGTCGTCCAACCTCTGTCAGCCATGTCAATTTGTCCGCCATGATGGATGCGCCGCTCACACGCAATTACACTGATTGCGGTTTGTGGAGCAATGGCATTCGGTAACGACCTGCTGCAAGAATTCGGTCTGTTCCCCTGCTTTTCTAGTACGGAATTGTTTTTGTTCCCATACCACCGTGATGGAGAGGTCGTGATTGTGTGAATATGGATTAAACGTTTTCCATTTTTATAACGACATTTAGAGACGACTGCCTCCGACTATAAAAAGTGGTACCTCATCTTCCCTACACCACCACCTCGATCATTGTCAACATCATCACCAACATCGTCACTAACACCGTCAACATCATCATCATCATCATCATCATCATCATCATCATCATCATCATCATCACAATCATCATCATCATCATCATCATCATCATCATCATCATCATCATCATCATCATCATCATCATCATCATCATCATCACCACCATCATCATCTTTAGAAGCAGCAATAGCAGCAGCAGCATCTTCATCATCGTCGTCGTCGTCGAACTTCTCCGTTCCTCCACTCTCTGTGCATTATCCCATCAGTAGAACGTCTTGTATGACTTGACATACTTTGTAAATCGACAAGCTTCTTGTATAGTAAAATTCTCGTCCGGAATAACTCTAATCTGGAGTATATTAATGTTTCAAAGTTTGAGAAAATGTTTGGTTTTACAAAAAAAACGTTCTACGTGTTCAGTCCAACGCTGACATAATCGAGCAACAAAACATTTTTCTGCATCAGCGACAGTAATAGCCATGCTGAGAGGGACAAAGCCAATGTCATCTAACTCGTCTCACTCAGTTATTTCCAGGTGTCCTCACTCAGTTATTTCCAGGTGTCCTCACTCAGTTATTTCCAGGTGTCCTCACTCAGTTATTTCCAGGTGTCCTCACTCAGTTATTTCCAGGTGTCCTCACTCAGTTATTTCCAGGTGTCCTCACTCAGAAAGATTGCGCTCCATCTTCTGCTTGAGCTTCCCCGAAGGTCCGGGAGTTTCGTCTTTGCAGATGCGAGTCCTCACTCGAAACCAGCCATTTACCGGCCTCAGTGTCCTTGCTGAGCCAGACCACTCGTAGCAGAGGATCATTGTTTTCAGCTTAATTGGTGAATCGTCGACTTGGTAATCATGTTTTCGTGAGAGAAAGCTTGTAGACTTTCGATTCGCCTGCATCCTTGCACTGCTCGGTTGCAAACGTTCTGTTCCGAGTCAAGCCCGGCCATTCCCTTTCGAACGCTTTCCCTTAAATGTAGAGATGGGATTGCAGGAACTCGCAACATGGACGAACATAAAGTTGGCAACAAGCGGTCGAGCATTTTGTTCCGGAGCATCCATCCCCCGGAGAGTGCGGCAGCGCGAGTCTGCGCTCAATCTTGCCTTGCATCTAAATGGAAAGGCATGCAGATTGTTCCTGGGAGTTCAGGAACTTGTTTTGTCCGACTGGATGGGCGGTGCTATCTTGATGAAATGGTAGCCCGCCATTGCTGCTGCAGATAGGCATCACTGCGTGTCGCCATGCCGGCTGGAACCCTGGCCCCAGTAGAGGTGGCTTCCCATTTTCGGGACCTGCAGTGACTTCATGGCCTCGCATCCCTGCACTCACTCTCGCAACTTTTTCCAAGCAGGTCAGAGGCACTTTCAGCCTTTCACCTTCAGGCGTCGTGCTTGATTTACTACAAGACGGGCGTCGTCCATGACTTGCGACGGATGTTTAGCAATGCAGGACAACAGAGAACAAACAGAACTACTTGTGAGTGGTTTTACTTCGTGCAGTTCAAATGACGCCTAAGCAAGCTACATACACTGAAAGTCGTGCCGATGCTTCGAACTTGGTATATTTTACGTCCACATGCTTACCTTCCACCACAGCAAATCTTCAAATATCAGGTACATTGCTTGGAGTCTTTCTCGTAACAGTACCAGAAGTGTAAGGAAGTCACATGCAGGAGTAAGAAACACTTACACCTACTCAGCAGTTTAGAAGAATAATGTCATAACTACAAAGGATAACATTTCTCGAACACCTTCAGGCTTGCCACGTTTGCTCAACGATTAAGATCACGTACACTTATTATTGTAAACATTTCCATTAAAACAACATGTCGCCAACATTTCAATGCATTGTTCTGCAGTGGAACGCAAGGGAACACTCTTTTTTTGGTCACCGATCTGATCAGTTCATGCTGAACGGTTCATTCAATAACACTGGTGAATAGCAGGGCTGTAAGAGGGTTGTCAAGAAGAACTCTATCACTCGGCGAATGAGTATCTGCGTACTTAGCCACACACTAAGCGTCCTCCACTTGATCCATCATTCCCATGATTCCCATGATAAGATGACTAAGAGTGTGCTAGGGAATAGTCCAATCAATTACACAAGTACTTATTCATGCATCATTATTTATTCCGTTCGCTACGTCAACTAATCTTTGGTTGTTTGTGTTTGATAAAATCAGCATTAATTTTTGTTTGGGGTGATAGTGTTTGATTCGAAATGTTTAGTTCAAACTACAGCAGTTCATGAACCAGTCATGGAAAAGGTACCGGTTATCTGAGTCACTGTTAAAGCTAGTCTCACTCACGGACACTTCCTTATAATACAGCAGCCATGTCATTTGGTTGTGACAGAGGTAAGTATTCCTCCACCGGTTCGACCAAAGTAACTACTATTATTTGTGGGATTGCCAGTGCAGAAACACAGGGTTTCTGCATGTGGTTAAGTCTGCTCTTAGGCACTCGGTCAATCGATCATTCAGTCATTCAGTCAGTGAGTCAGTGGGTGCCCGGAATGAGACTGCTCGGACGACACGTTATTGTGACAGTGGCATGGCTCTCTCCTCAATAACAGACTCGTCCATCATGCAGCTTGCTGTTCGTCTTGGCAGGCCAGTGGTCATTGCATGTGACAAGAGGGGGGGGGGGTGGGGCGGGGGGGGGGGGGACGGGGGGAAGAGTATCTCCTGGGGGACCATAGGCTGATTTCCAGGAGTGGAAAGAGACCCCACCTGGCGAAATCATCCGGACATAAACATGCCTTGTTAACTCGCTCACTGGCCTCGTCCTGCTGTTATGCATGTTTCTTCTGCCCGCTTTTCCTTCTGAATTGCCCTTATCGTCGCGCCGCAGTTTCCCGTACACCCCTAGTGGGGCCACTGTCCTGTGTTCATTATTACCCTTTCCTGCTCGGTCTGCTACGTCAGGCACACACCCACCTGTCTCCTTCTTGCGAAGAGAGATGCTTGTGCCGTTATATCTGAAGGGTCATCCTTCACATTCCGTGAGTGGTAGGGAAACTGGGCACTCTAATTGCAGCAGGGAAAAGGGTCCTACTAACATGCATAACGCCAGGACGAGGATTGACTAGTTCAATGCCATGTGATTCGTGGAACAGCCTCTCGTAGGAGTGATGGAACATGCAATGACCACTGGCCTGCCAAGACGAACAGCAAGCTGCATGATGGACGAGTCTGTTATTGAGGAGAGAGCCATGCCACTGTCACAATAACGTGTCGTCCGAGCAGTCTCATTCCGGGCACCCACTGACTCACTGACTGAATGACTGAATGATCGATTGACCGAGTGCCTAAGAGCAGACTTAACCACATGCAGAAACCCTGTGTTTCTGCACTGGCAATCCCACAAATAATAGTAGTTACTTTGGTCGAACCGGTGGAGGAATACTTACCTCTGTCACAACCAAATGACATGGCTGCTGTATTATAAGGAAGTGTCCGTGAGTGAGACTAGCTTTAACAGTGACTCAGATAACCGGTACCTTTTCCATGACTGGTTCATGAACTGCTGTAGTTTGAACTAAACATTTCGAATCAAACACTATCACCCCAAACAAAAATTAATGCTGATTTTATCAAACACAAACAACCAAAGATTAGTTGACGTAGCGAACGGAATAAATAATGATGCATGAATAAGTACTTGTGTAATTGATTGGACTATTCCCTAGCACACTCTTAGTCATCTTATCATGGGAATCATGGGAATGATGGATCAAGTGGAGGACGCTTAGTGTGTGGCTAAGTACGCAGATACTCATTCGCCGAGTGATAGAGTTCTTCTTGACAACCCTCTTACAGCCCTGCTATTCACCAGTGTTATTGAATGAACCGTTCAGCATGAACTGATCAGATCGGTGACCAAAAAAAGAGTGTTCCCTTGCGTTCCACTGCAGAACAATGCATTGAAATGTTGGCGACATGTTGTTTTAATGGAAATGTTTACAATAATAAGTGTACGTGATCTTAATCGTTGAGCAAACGTGGCAAGCCTGAAGGTGTTCGAGAAATGTTATCCTTTGTAGTTATGACATTATTCTTCTAAACTGCTGAGTAGGTGTAAGTGTTTCTTACTCCTGCATGTGACTTCCTTACACTTCTGGTACTGTTACGAGAAAGACTCCAAGCAATGTACCTGATATTTGAAGATTTGCTGTGGTGGAAGGTAAGCATGTGGACGTAAAATATACCAAGTTCGAAGCATCGGCACGACTTTCAGTGTATGTAGCTTGCTTAGGCGTCATTTGAACTGCACGAAGTAAAACCACTCACAAGTAGTTCTGTTTGTTCTCTGTTGTCCTGCATTGCTAAACATCCGTCGCAAGTCATGGACGACGCCCGTCTTGTAGTAAATCAAGCACGACGCCTGAAGGTGAAAGGCTGAAAGTGCCTCTGACCTGCTTGGAAAAAGTTGCGAGAGTGAGTGCAGGGATGCGAGGCCATGAAGTCACTGCAGGTCCCGAAAATGGGAAGCCACCTCTACTGGGGCCAGGGTTCCAGCCGGCATGGCGACACGCAGTGATGCCTATCTGCAGCAGCAATGGCGGGCTACCATTTCATCAAGATAGCACCGCCCATCCAGTCGGACAAAACAAGTTCCTGAACTCCCAGGAACAATCTGCATGCCTTTCCATTTAGATGCAAGGCAAGATTGAGCGCAGACTCGCGCTGCCGCACTCTCCGGGGGATGGATGCTCCGGAACAAAATGCTCGACCGCTTGTTGCCAACTTTATGTTCGTCCATGTTGCGAGTTCCTGCAATCCCATCTCTACATTTAAGGGAAAGCGTTCGAAAGGGAATGGCCGGGCTTGACTCGGAACAGAACGTTTGCAACCGAGCAGTGCAAGGATGCAGGCGAATCGAAAGTCTACAAGCTTTCTCTCACGAAAACATGATTACCAAGTCGACGATTCACCAATTAAGCTGAAAACAATGATCCTCTGCTACGAGTGGTCTGGCTCAGCAAGGACACTGAGGCCGGTAAATGGCTGGTTTCGAGTGAGGACTCGCATCTGCAAAGACGAAACTCCCGGACCTTCGGGGAAGCTCAAGCAGAAGATGGAGCGCAATCTTTCTGAGTGAGGACACCTGGAAATAACTGAGTGAGGACACCTGGAAATAACTGAGTGAGGACACCTGGAAATAACTGAGTGAGGACACCTGGAAATAACTGAGTGAGGACACCTGGAAATAACTGAGTGAGGACACCTGGAAATAACTGAGTGAGACGAGTTAGATGACATTGGCTTTGTCCCTCTCAGCATGGCTATTACTGTCGCTGATGCAGAAAAATGTTTTGTTGCTCGATTATGTCAGCGTTGGACTGAACACGTAGAACGTTTTTTTTGTAAAACCAAACATTTTCTCAAACTTTGAAACATTAATATACTCCAGATTAGAGTTATTCCGGACGAGAATTTTACTATACAAGAAGCTTGTCGATTTACAAAGTATGTCAAGTCATACAAGACGTTCTACTGATGGGATAATGCACAGAGAGTGGAGGAACGGAGAAGTTCGACGACGACGACGATGATGAAGATGCTGCTGCTGCTATTGCTGCTTCTAAAGATGATGATGGTGGTGATGATGATGATGATGATGATGATGATGATGATGATGATGATGATGATGATGATGATGATGATGATGATGATGATTGTGATGATGATGATGATGATGATGATGATGATGATGATGATGATGATGATGTTGACGGTGTTAGTGACGATGTTGGTGATGATGTTGACAATGATCGAGGTGGTGGTGTAGGGAAGATGAGGTACCACTTTTTATAGTCGGAGGCAGTCGTCTCTAAATGTCGTTATAAAAATGGAAAACGTTTAATCCATATTCACACAATCACGACCTCTCCATCACGGTGGTATGGGAACAAAAACAATTCCGTACTAGAAAAGCAGGGGAACAGACCGAATTCTTGCAGCAGGTCGTTACCGAATGCCATTGCTCCACAAACCGCAATCAGTGTAATTGCGTGTGAGCGGCGCATCCATCATGGCGGACAAATTGACATGGCTGACAGAGGTTGGACGACTGCTTCTCATCCAAACACCGCCCGCTCCATCGTCGTCCTCCCCCTTAGGGTTGGGACGCCCGTCCCAGGGGAGGCTGACTCGGCACTGGTGCTGTCTCATCGCCGTCCTTATCCTCGCTGGCCTCCCCAACCTTCCACCTCAATCTCGCCTCGCCAGCTCGCCAGGGAGACCTTCGAGGCAAGAGTCGCTTCCCTTCAAAGATGAGGGCAAGAGTCGTCTCCCTTTATCAGCGCACTCGTGGCCGTAGCTCGACTTGTGACCTCCGTTGTGCAATTTCCACTTGTGGCCCGTGCTGCGTCTGTCAGTCTTCGGCCTCTGCAGACCTTCTTCCCCAACCTTGTCTGCAGCGTTGACAGAGAGGGCTAAACGGACACCCTGCAGACTCACGTCTGCTCTACCTTCAGGCTTCTGTCTGCATAAGCAAGAGAGACATCTGCTAGTGTGGTATATGTAGACTTACAGTTCTTCCTTACCGGCCCGCACAGAATGAACACGCGTGATGATTTCGGTTGCATACGCAGTGACCATCCACAAATGGAATGTCATTTTAATTGCCGCGTGTTGTCTGCAAAATACGTTCCGTTTTTCACTGAGCACTGCGTCCATATTTGTTTCTACTGGTTGCTGCGTGTCATGCTATGAAGGACAAAGTTAGGTCTTGAATGCATACCTTCCCGTTTTGACTTCCCTCTTAATGGCAAAACTGGAATTTATCCTTTTTCTTGTGAACTCTCTCTCTCTCTCTCTCTCTCTCTCTCTCTCTCTCTCTCTCTCTCTCTCTCTCTCTCTCTCTCTCTCTCTCTCTCTCTCTCTCTTCTGAACTTTACTGAAGTTTGAAAACATCTTTCCAAGAGAAGTTTCCGGGTTGTAAACTTCTCCATCTACAAAAAAAGCTGTAGCGGTGGTCCAAATTTCCTAATTTTTATTTCCCTTTGCACTGAGGGCCACGTAGCCTCTTGATGTACAACAATACGTGATTACTGCTGACGTTGGGTGACGTGGTGGCTGGATGTCTGGGAGGACCCTGGTCTCTAGGCAGCAGGGGGACGGAATCCAGGCACCGCCACTGACAGACTGAGCCTTGGCACCAGTCCAGACTGGCTTTGAACCGCAGCGGACGGTTCGCCACTCTATTTCCATATCAAGGCAGCGTGAGATATGAACTTTGATCATTCCAACTGCATTCATCGAGACTGCAGAGCCAAAGAAGGGGGCTTTATAGGAATCTCGTTAGAACCCCCACGTGTGCGGCGTGGTTCAAACTGCCGGGCTGCTCTCCAAGCTGATGGTATTGAAAGACGCATTTTATGTGCATGTTGCTTTTTCCAGTGTTTGCACTGTGTTGCATTTGCTGAGGACCATCATCATCCGAATTACCAGAGCAATGGACCCACTCGCAAACGTGATTTTGTTAAGGTTTTTTTGTATGAAGATGTTTTCATTCAAGTAAACCGTGTTTGTCATACACATCCCAAAAACTTTCGATAGTGATAGTTAAGTTTCGGTTAAACAAGACGCAAATGCAGTTTAAAATATCGGTGTTGTTGGCGTCCTGCTGCTGCTGCTGCTGCTGCTGCTGTAGCTGTTTGGTGACTCATTGTGATAGTGGTGGTGATGGTGGTTGTAGGGGTGTTGACGATAATGGTAGATAAAAAGATTCATTCATAGTGAACTAGTTCAATGTGCAACATCAGTTCATGGAAATACCATCTGATGAAACTGAGTGCATCGAAGAGTCATTTTTAAGTTGTATTCCATATGAGCGTAGATCTAAGGAGGAACGGATAGATCAAACGACTCCCCTACATATGACTACAGTGGCAAGGAACTCACGTAATGTGCAAACATTTGCTTACTTTGAATTTTCATTGTTGGACATTATCTATTCCCTGGAGAATTTCGCACCGTCTGGGGAATGTTATGACTGACTCGAATATATATACATGTACTAGCCGCTTCGCGGCCAGGCACTGCACAAAGCGCCAAAGCCACATACAAAGCCAAATTCTTCCGCCGCCATTTTGTTTTCCTCATTACGTAACTATGATAACCCAAACATTTGTTCACAGATCTTCATCATTTGACTTTACCTACCCACACAGCAAATGTCGGTCAAATCGGAGCACTTTGAGTTTTCGGCGGCCATCTTGTTTGTGCCCACTTCCGGTTACCATGGCGACACCATTTTCTTTTACCCCACCATGACCTGACCCCTGCCCACACCTAACCCCATACCAAGTTTTAAGTCGATGGGAACTCCTGTGTCTCAGGCGGCTTCGCCGCCTTCGACACAGTCGTCCAAATTCTTCAGCCGTCATTTTGTTTTTCTCATTACATAACCATGATAACCAAAACATTTGTTCACAGATCTTCATCATATGACTTTACCTACCCACACACCAAATTTCGGTCAAATCGGAACACTTTGAGCTTTTTGCGGCCATCTTGTTACGGTTACCATGGCAACACCATTTTTAATCCCACCATGACCTGACCCCGGCCCACATCTAACCCCATACCAAGTTTCAAGTCGATGGGAATAAAACTGTGGAAACGCATAAGTGTCACACACACAGACAGACACACACTCAGACAGACAGCTCACTTATATATAGAGAAGTGCGTTTGCCTACGCATGTGCTTGCCGGTGTGTGTCTAGGTCGGTAGTGTGTGTGTGTGTGTGTGTGTGTGTGTGTGTGTGTGTGTGTGTGTGTGTGTGTGTGTGTGTGTGTGTTTGTGTGTGTGTTTGTGTGTGTGTTTGTGTGTGTGTTTGTGTGTGTGTGTGGGGGGGGGGGGGGGGGGGGGGGTGCGCGCGCGCAAGTGCACGTTTGAGTGTTTGTAAGTAACTGTTCGCTATGTGTGCTTGCATTTTTGCGCAGGTGTGAGGGCAATGGAAGTAGTCATGCCTGTGCTTTTGTATTTTTGCGTGCGTTTATGTTAACACTCGCGTGTTTCATTTCTGAAAAGCGTGCCTGCGCAGCGCCTCCTGGTGTGTATCAGTGGGTGGATGGAAATCAGTCCTGATTCCGGGACAGGTGACTGTCTGCCAGGAGCTGACGGTGTTCTGGACCAGGCCCCCGGGGAACCTCATCACGCCGGAGGCAAGGCTGATCTATTAGTCCACTTCCTAGTCTCAGGCCCTTTCTTCCTGGTGGAGTTTTCCCCACAGTTCTGCCTCTGATGGCCGCAGTCTCAGGCGCACTTTGTACGGCGGCACTGCCGTCCCCAGTGGACACTCCCTACACTCCCTGACTTCCACAGGCGTCTTTCTTTCACTAGTCACGCACATTTCCTCCAACAAAAACTATTTTACCGAGGTAGAAAGGATCTAAGTTCAAAACATATACGCGCGCACACGCGCACGCGCATGCACACACATGCACACACACGCACATACACATTCACACCTGCATACACACACATACACATACACGTGCAAACATACACGCTTCACTTGTGAGTCATCGCTGTTGAGTATACTCAGGTAGAAGGATAGCTTCTTGCTGTAGTATGCTATTCTTGGGTCAGTGATGCCAAGTCCCCCATCTCTTCTTGGGGCAAAATCAATGTCTCTATTTTATGACTTATTCAGGCCTAACCAGGATCTGACAGTGTCGATGATTTCATCTTCTACTTTGTCTAGTGATGTCTCTGTGAAATGGCTATTGGAGAAATAGAAATTAAGTTTTCCTAGTGCCATAGTGTTGATGGCTTGTAAATTTGCAGCTAGTGGGAGGGGAGCTCTCTCAATCTTATCCATGGTGTCCTGGAATTCTTCAATGATCTGCTCTACTTGATCTTTCTCAGCTGATCCAGTCAGATTGATATCATGGTCTAGGTCTTGGTAAGAACACTCACGTGGGTAGATATGAAGAGGTGACTCTTGTATGTTTATATGTGTGCTCGTTGTTTTGTCACGCTTGCTCCAGTTGTTTCCACTTCTCTGGCTTTTCAAGAGAGCACATTTGCGGTGTTTGACTTTCATTCATTTCATATACACAGACAGACACACACACATTTACATACACACACAAACCTGACCCCTGCCAGCTTGCTAGCTGTGTGATGTTGCTGCTGGCTTGCTTGCTAACGTTTTGGGGGGTTGTTTTTCATCTCACTTTAAGCGATAACAGCTGATCTACATGTATGTACGTTGACGCTCGAAGTTAGAAACGAACTTGTATCTTAAAACAAGAAAGAGAGCCATCTTTTCAATACAACGAAATCAAACGAATCAGCAAACAACAGAATCTTCAATTCGCATAAAACCCACGCACATGTAAAAGAGGAAAAAATTGAAAAAGTTTTGCCGTAACAATTCTCCCTAAAGACTTCGTTCAAACAAACAGCAACAAAAACGCAATCTAATAAAGAAGCTCGCAATTCATCAAAGTTTTTAATCCGACATTTTCCCCTGACTGTCTCGTCCTGGGAGAGGGTCGCCGGTTGCAGGATGCCGGTGATGGATACGTGGGTGGCCTCTGACTCCTCAGAGTGCCAGGATTCACACGAGTCTTGCGGCCCGGGGGAGGAACTCGTCCTGTGGACGGTCGCCCCTCGTTCCACTCAGGCAAGTCGTCGTCCCCAGACATCACCCGGCTCTAATCCCGCGGCCACGCCACGCTCGGCACAGGACGGGGCGGAATGAATCAAATTCGCATCACAAAGGCGTGCAGGTCCCAGACGAGGGGCGCTGCTCAGCCGCGGCAGCCTTGCAGATCAGGACAAGCGGTCTATGATGGATCGGTCCGCCCCCCCTAATCTCCTCTGCATAGGCGCGGTTGCTAACTGGGGAGATTTACAGCGACCTCTGGATTTGATTCCCATTTTCATCCACGACCCTTGGTCCAGGGAGAGGCCTGGTGGCCGGACCCTGCGGCAGATGTGTGTGTCTGTAATGTCCCCGATGGTAATCGCAGTGGTCCGCCCCTGTCTGTCGCAGCACCATTGGCAACGACGCTGCGGAGAAGTGCTGCGAGGTCTGTGTCCTGTTCCTGCAGACAGGGCTGTGTGTGTCCTGTTCCTGCAGACAGGGCTGTGTGAGACGTTTTGATTTTGCATTTTTGCCTGGTCTTCGCCGTGGCCCTTCAGAAAGAAATTATTTTGGATGAATTGTTTGCTGGAGTTAAAACTAACATTTGAGAAAAATGAGTGGTAGTGTTTGTCCATGAAGAAATGCTTTGAGTCAAGTCGGTGAGTTGAAGACTAACTATTTATTCGCGATTCATTTATAATACTAGTTGGTTTTTTGGCTTTACTGCACAAGTTGTCTTGGTTGTTGGAGTTGAAACTAACTTTTAAGACAAATTAATGGTAGTTCTTGTCCTTGAACAAATGCTTTGAGTAAAGTCTGTGAGTTGAAGTGTAACTATTTATTCGCGATTCATTTATCACACTAGTTGGTTTATTAACTCTACTGCACATGTAGTTGTCTTGGTAATAAACTTTGAGTAAAAATGTTACCAAGTCAAAAAACAATCTTCAAGCTTAAATCACTGCTGTCCTCTCCGTGTCTATGTCAATAATTATCTTAAATTGACTTGCGCCGATCATAATTCTATTGATATGATACAACGTTTGTCCAACCAAATTTAATGGTCGTTTTATTTCTTACACTTGTTGAAAAATTTACCCGATAATATGATCATTCTATTTCGTTACTCAGCTTTTTAATCCCTCGCGGTGTAACCGTTGTTTTTATTATCATTATTTTTTATCACTCACTTTGATTTGTGTGATTTAATACAAACAATTGCTTTCGGTACACCTTTGTGTGTTTCACTGACCTTATAGATTATAAACATCCATTCTTACTGATTTGTTAAACTGCCGTACAAATTAAAATCATCAACACTGAAAGTCAAGTCTGATACGTGATTACCGAGGAATGGGAAGGTTTTATTCTCGGCACATTCGAGAAACTTGTTTCATGAGATTTCTACAGCTGCCACTATGCTCGAGACTATTCTATTCCACGTTCCAAATCACATGTAACCAGATCTCCCAAAGTGAGTCTGTCCGAAGACGCTTCATAGAAAGGCGTAAAACTCTTTCATAGCCTTCTCGTACGGGGCTCGTACAAAAGTGAGGTTGCGGAAGAGTTGTGCCCCTTACATTTGGGTGAGTCATTCACGTGGCTCTTGGTACATAACTCAGTAAGCACACGTTCATTCGTGAAGGATACAGATCATCGAAACTGTTCTTGTGACATCTGAAATGGCGAAATAGTTTATATTAAGACCTCGTTTTGTTAACTAAACGGATATACATGCATAATGATGTTAAAGTATCCCTCCTGTTGTGCATCTTTGGAGAACTGAAAATAGGGTTTTCGGGCACACCTGTGCATGTAACGAGCATTTGAGCAAGACATCGCGCGCACAAGACGCTGCCGCGTGTTTTTCGATCCTTCATAATTGCCACGCGAACACCCTCTCTAAGGAAAGGTAACTCCAAACATCCACCCTCACAGCTTCATGCGAAGCTCCACCTCTACATGTATGTAGCGTCTTTGGTCTGTCTAATGCTTCGGTCAAGTGAAGACAAGGCAGGATTTGCAATGGTGGGGTCACATTAGCCTTGTAGAGACTTTCACTGATTCAGAAAGTTGAACCATCACCGCAGACACTTTGTGAGTTTCAGGTTTCAATGTCACAGATAAACGATTGTTTTTTACGTGTAGAGGAGGATTGTCAACTTTTGTACAAACGACTGCGTCAGACTGCGAAACACCTCACCTCATCATTATCCCGGCATTACACAGACGCGAGATCTCGCGAGGCATAGACCAGTGTCATCATGTGTCAAACTTTTGACTGTCTTTACATCTGCTTTCATCTCGTGGACACGTGGTGACACCGACCTATTCCTCGCAAGAAGTTGGCTTTCCTCGCGTCTATGCAACGAGCCCCTGCTTCTGCCCTCCTTGCACACAAACCCGTGTTGCATGTGGTGTCCCTGTGGGGCTCTGTTGCCGAGGAGTTACCGCCCTTGATCTGCAGTCGCTTACTGCCAGTAGGTGCGGCGTTCGAAGCTGCGTGGTAACCAGAGTTGCAGCCTTGAGCAAGGTACTTCACTCGCATTGCTTCTCCCCACACAGGAGTAACACCGGGTGCCTGTGACGGCAGCGAGGACATTCAGTAGTAACGCTGAAATGGTCGTTGTCGGCAACATTTCCGGACACTGTTCCCCAGTTTCAAATCTCGGCATTTCTCGCGAGAACGGACATTTATCAACGTCGTTTAGCTTAAGATTACACCCGAACCACGCGGACCGTTAAGGTGCATGGAGTACAGTATCGCCGAGAAAGACGTTTGTCACAAAACGCAGATACATTAACGCGGCCAGATCTTAGCATAACTCCCCGGGCGTGCGAGTCACGTGACTGTAAGGTCGAGGTTTCAAAACTAGGGTGCAGTGTCCGGAAATCTTGCCGACTTCGACTCATTCAGCAGTAGTAACGCGATTAACCTTTGTATGGAGCCACGAGCCTGTGTCGGGCTGCAGTGCTCCCCAGGGAGTGGAGTTGGAGCTGGCACCTGAAGACAAACACAGTGACCGTGCGTGCATTCTCTGTCTGTCACTGTTTGTCGTCTGGTGCCAGTGAAGGATTGATCAAGCGGCCCGGTGACGAGGGAGTAAACTGTAAAGCGGCTTGGTACCCGCTCATGGGTGATACGTTGTTCGTTAATATCATACCTTTACCTTTACTGCAGATGGAGACTCTTACTTATGCGTACACAGCATTTTCATTGGCCATTGAGGGGTTACCTTCGAGCTAGAAGCCAATGAAAAGTATCGTTTTCTGTAAATGTACGTTACTAACAAAACATAATCTGCGCATTAAAACTACAAGTTTTCTTTAAAATGCCCGATTTTAGTGAACAGGTTTTCAAAAAGGCATATACTAACAACCACTGTACATAACTTGATGATTTTAGTACCACGCAGAACAGAAATAACTGCACTTTGGGATTATGAAATAATCTGAAAATTGCCTTGATATATCAGGCTGTACAGAAACATATCATTAATTGTTGCATGCGGGTGTTGTTGGCAGGGTCGACTTGTAGAAGCAACCAAGCAAAATAGATGAATGATTGATAAACGTACGCTACTCCAGTGAATCCAAATGTATCAGTCTGTAAACTGCAGCAAAAAGGCACTGGAATGTAAACTTTTTCGCACGGGCTAAGGGAGATAACTCTAGTCAAAGTCAAAAGCGTAACGTCCGTGGATCTGAGCGGTGAAATTGCTCGCGCACTTTTGCATACACATGGTGTTTTTTATGCCTGAAAACTTAAGACAAGAAAACCAAAATAATGTGCTACGTTGCGTGTGCATGTGTATGGGTGCGCGCGTATGTTTTAATGAGAGTGTCTCTGTGTTTGCGTACATATGTTTTATGTGCGTGCGCACGTGCGCGCATGTGTGTAAATGTGTATATGTGTCTGTGGGTGTATATCTGTCTGTGGATGTATATGTTTGTGTATGCATGTGTACGCGCACGCGCGTGTGTATGTGTGCGTGCGTGCTCGCGCGCGCCCAGCT
The DNA here is from genome assembly GCA_034096865.1 of Theodoxus fluviatilis. Lineage (NCBI taxonomy): Eukaryota > Metazoa > Mollusca > Gastropoda > Cycloneritida > Neritidae > Theodoxus > Theodoxus fluviatilis. The sequence goes on along the minus strand of JAWQFJ010001791.1, from coordinate 2,228 downwards.
ATTTCTGGACACACAAGACGGATTGAATGACTAGAGAACATCTGTGATTATGTAAGAGTAAGACGCCATGTAGAATCTACTGAGGAAGTCCAACAATATCACGCATCGTATAGGTCGAGACCCGTTTCCCCTTATCTCGCGTGCAAACTGTGCCAGAGCGCCCTAGAGCGCCCGCCTTATGCAACGCTCGGCTGGTGAGGGAAGATGTGCCGTCTTTCTGTGAGTGTCCCACGAGTGTCGAACAAACAACACAAGATTTAATATAAAGATTAAGTAGTCTTTCTTGTGTAGTTCTTCGTGGTGGAACAGTCAGGTGTGTGCTGTTATCATCCGCTAACATTCATACTTTCTAAATGCTCTGCTTGAAATGCATATTAAGTAATGTGCTGGTTCTTTTTAAACAATTGGTAATGATGAATGCTGGATCTTACGTGTTTTGAAGAGTCCATGAATTTCACACTCTACTTAAAACATTCATACGTTGCAAATCTTCTGCATCTGTGAGCCGAAGGAGTAGCCTCCCTTCTATCAGTCGTCTGACCCTACTTCTCGGAAAGCAATGTCTCCGGTGTTCGCTTCATTTGGCCACTCAGCAAACTGGATGGACGGACATACGGACGGACGGACGGACGGACGGATGAATGGATGAAAGGAGGGAGGGAGGGATTTTTGCAGCCAATCACCTTTTGTGGTCTAATTGAGGTCATTGATCACGATTAATCATAGGAATTGGCTAGTGTAGGCCTACGAGCATTTGAGATCATAATTTTCCTAGATACTCGCCTCCTACAACACGCGTAGGGAGACGCGATGGGTCAGTTCTTACCTCCAGTCCACATGGAGACGCGATGGGTCAGTATTACCTCCAGTCCACACGGAGACGCGATGGGTCAGTATTACCTCCAGTCCACATGGAGACGCGATGGGTCAGTTCTTACCTCCAGTCCACACGGAGACGCGATGGGTCAGTATTACCTCCAGTCCACATGGAGACGCGATGGGTCAGTTCTTACTTCCAGTCCACATGGAGACGCGAAGGGTCAGTATTACCTCCAGTTCACATGGAGACGCGATGGGTCAGTTCTTACTTCCAGTCCACATGGAGACGCGATGGGTCAGTTCTTACCTCCAGTCCACATGGAGACGCGATGGGTCAGTATTACCTCCAGTCCACATGGATACGCGATGGGTCAGTATTACCTCCAGTCCACACGGAGACGCGATGGGTCAGTATTACCTCCAGTCCACATGGAGACGCGATGGGTCAGTTCTTACCTCCAGTCCACATGGAGACGCGATGGGTCAGTATTACCTCCAGTCCACATGGAGACGCGATGGGTCAGTATTACCTCCAGTCCACACGGAGACGCGATGGGTCAGTATTACCTCCAGTCCACATGGAGACGCGATGGGTCAGTTCTTACCTCCAGTCCACACGGAGACGCGATGGGTCAGTATTACCTCCAGTCCACATGGAGACGCGAAGGGTCAGTATTACCTCCAGTCCACATGGAGACGCGATGGGTCAGTATTACCTCCGGTCCACATGAGACGCGATGGGTCAGTTCTTACCTCTAGTCCACATGGAGACGCGATGGGTCAGTATTACCTCTAGTCCACATGGATACGCGATGGGTCAGTATTACCTCCAGTCCACATGAGACGCGATGGGTCAGTTCTTACTTCCAGTCCACACGGAGACGCGATGGGTCAGTTCTTACTTCCAGTCCACATGGAGACGCGATGGGTCAGTATTACCTCCAGTCCACATGAGACGCGATGGGTCAGTATTACCTCCAGTCCACATGAGACGCGATGGGTCAGTATTACCTCCAGTCCACATGGAGACGCGATGGGTCAGTATTACCTCCAGTCCACATGGAGACGCGATGGGTCAGTTCTTACCTCCAGTCCACATGGAGACGCGATGGGTCAGTTCTTACCTCCAGTCCACATGGAGACGCGATGGGTCAGTATTACCTCCAGTCCACATGGAGACGCGATGGGTCAGTTCTTACCTCCAGTCCACATGGAGACGCGATGGGTCAGTTCTTACCTCCAGTCCACATGGAGACGCGATGGGTCAGTATTACCTCCAGTCCACATGGAGGCGCGATGGGTCAGTATTACCTCCAGTCCACATGGAGACGCGATGGGTCAGTTCTTACCTCCAGTCCACATGGAGACGCGATGGGTCAGTTCTTACCTCCAGTCCACATGGAGACGCG
>JAWQFJ010001790.1:285633-385501 GCA_034096865.1 Theodoxus fluviatilis | reverse complement strand
GGCAGAGTCGTCGACCAGAGCGGACGTAGTGTACCAGTGCTCCCGAGGCTCTACATGTGTGTCGTGCCTTTCAGTTAGGAAGGGCGAAGTTATTCAACCAGCGTGCTTTTTCCGTCAGTTCAAGAGTCCTAAGTAGGTGCAGCGATCAATTGTTGCGTATTATTTCGATATACTTTCTACTGTTTGATTGTAGTATTTGTGCAGTTTGAACTGACTTTGAAATGTGTATTGACCAGTGCGGACGTGAAGTGGCAGTTCTTCAGAGACTCTGGTTGTGTGCTGCTGCTTTCAGTGCGAATTGTTGAAGATATTCAACCAGCGTACTCAATCTGGGGCGATTAAGAAACCTACATAGATGGGACAAGCTATTGTTGTATCTATTTTTGTGTGTGTTGGAAATCCGCTCCATTTCATTTATTCGTTCATTTGTTTGAACTGAACTGAAACTGAGATGGGTGTTGACCTGGACTTGTACCGTGCGCGAATTGGTCTACATGCGCGGCGAGCAGCACGTGCAGAACGAATTGTGAGTGCAAACCCGTTGAAAGATGTGCTGAGCTGTGCAGGCTTCCTTTCCGTGGCGATCATGCTTGGTCTCATCTTAGGACTAGTGATGAACTTCTTGATTGGTCTGCTGAGCATGACAGTCGCGGGCGTCACTGCTATTTCGGAGGAAATCGTGCCTTTCCTGAACTCTTCAATTCTGAGTACGTCGCTCCAGTCATGCTGCAGTCTGACGGATCAGTTTCCTCTGCCCCACGAAGCCCGAATGTCTAGCTTCCAGTACCGTTATGATATCTCCTTCCTTCTCATCCTCTCGGGAAATGTGGAAGAAAACCCGGGACCTGGATTGGAGAAGAGAGATCTGGAAGAAGCGCTGAAGGCACTGAATGAAGACTGGGACAGAAGGCAGCAGAAGGCAACGGCAACGGTCTTGGAGGAAATGAAAACTCTGAGAGGCTGTGTGCAACGTCTAGAAGGGAAGTTGGAGGAGATGAAGAAGGAGGTTAACGACATGAATGACAAGCTAATAGCTCAGGAGGATTACCTTGACCACCTCGGTGACAAGTTGGCGGAAATGACAGCTAGAGCGAATAGAGCAGAGGAGAAGCTGGAAGATCAGGAAAGACGTGCACGCAGAGATAACATAATCCTATACAATGTTCCGGAACAGGAGAATGAAACATTTCAAGACACAGAGGTAAAGTTTCTAGACACTGTGAATGATGTTCTACCTGGCAGCTTGGAACGAAGAGACATAAGAAGAGCTCACCGAATCGGAAAATCATCGCCGGGCAAGTCTCGTCCTCTGATCGCCTGCCTCAACAGAAGCGCGCACAAGTACGACATCCTCGGATGCAGAGCCCAGCTGAAGGACAAGGGGATCGGCGTATCGACTGACAGGACCGACCAGCAGCGCCGACAACTTCAGGAGGCGCGAGAAGCGGGAAACCATGCTTACTTCAAGGGAGGTCAGCTGCACGTGGTACCAGGGCGACAAGTGGGACGCCACCGTATCCAGACGCGATCCACTACTAGGTCTGGATCCCAGACGGACACCGGTACTGCCTAGGACCGTGGCCGAGGCGCTGTTACAACTGAGTTGCCGGCAGGTATTTGCAACTTTCTCTCATGGAACATTAATGGGATTTTGCAGAAATTTGATGACCCTGACTTTCTTCCTTATATTCAGAAATTTGAGTTTGTATGTTTAGTAGAAACCTTTGTTGAATATGTTAAAATTGATAGTATTGAAAACTGTTTCAGATGTTTTGTGTCGCCAGCCCGAAAATTATCTGAGAAGGGTCGTAGATCGGGTGGTGTCGTGTGTTTGATTAAGCACTGCATAGCTCAGTTTGTTGAACAAATTGAAGTAGATTATGATTTCATGCTGGCTTTCAGATTTAACAATCAACTGTTTATGTCAGACAGGGACGTGATATTGCTATGTGTATATGTTCCGCCTGCCGGTTCTCCGTACTATAGTCAATCAGGAGAGACAAATGGAATTTCAGTGCTTCAACAGTGTTTGATGCAGCTAACAGTGACTTTCCCATATTGTTCCTTGATTGTGTGCGGCGACTTCAATGCTCGCACGGGTAATCACGATATAGGACACACTAATATTTCGGACAGTATGCGTGATTTGCTTGTCGATTCACGTTGCTCCCAGGACAGCGCAGTAAATGATTTTGGTACTGAATTATTGACAGTTTGTGCCGGTTTCGATCTGTGGATATTGAACGGGAACATATCTGGTGATTTAGATGGCAAATTTACCTACATGTCAAGTACTGGCAACAGTGTGATAGACTACTTTCTTGTTTCCGGTGATTTGTTTCCCATTTGTGCATCACTTAATGTAAAAGAAAATGTCTTATCGTCCCATTTGTGCATGGAACTATGTTTGAAGTGTAAAAGCAGTATTACAAATGATGTAAGAGAAGTTTTTGTTATTGAAAAATTCGTTTGGGAAGAGGCATCGAGTGAGGAGTTTAAAAACAATTTACAAAGTGGGGTAGAAGGATTGGAGAGATTGTTAGATGATGATATGGATGTAAACGCTGCGGCAGAGGCAATTACAAATTGCTATGTGAGTGCTGCAGAACCTTTGAAGAAATCAATTGTGTGTGGGAGAGCAAGACACGGTCAGCCGTGGTTCGACAGGGAGTGTAGGGCAAGCAAGAATCTGTTACGCTCTTTACTACGCAGATACAGCCGCACATTGGCAACGTGTGATAAAGAATCGTATAGGCACAGAAGAAAAGAGTACAAGTCTTTGCTAAAGTCAAAGAAAGAGTCGTATAGAATGAATGCTCTTACTAATCTAGAAGATAGTATTAAAGACCCTTCCCTGTTCTGGAAACAGGTGAGAAAGCTTAACCTTAGATCTGCTATGTATTGTAGTATATCATGTGAAGAATGGAAAGATTATTTTTCTGAAATGTATAGCCATGCTTCAGCTGAACAGCAGCAGCAAACTGATATTGATTACAGTGTACTCATATTAGCATCAGATGAGTTGTCACCCCTTGATTGTGAAATAACTAAGGAAGAGGTTAGATGTGCAATAGATAAACTGAAGAATAGGAAGGTTTCAGGGGAGGACAAAATATTGGCAGAAATGCTCAAGTGTACACCTCAGAGACTCATAACAATCATTACTCAGCTTTTCAATAATATGCTTGCCAAAAAGTGTTTTCCAAATATTTGGACGAAATCAACTATCTTACCAATCTACAAAAGAGGAGACCCCGCTATCAAAGATAATTATAGGGGAATTTCAATTACAAGTATTTTTAGCAAAGTATTCACTTCAGTGGTCACTGACAGGTTACAAGACTGGGCGGAAAGTAATGGTCTAATTGGAGAGGAACAAGCAGGTTTCAGAAAAGGTTATTCGACGATGGACAATATTTTTGTTCTTCACTCAGTTATCAATAGATATCTGTCAAGGCATAGAAAACTGTATGCTGTTTTTGTGGATTTTAAGAAAGCTTTCGATAGTATAAATAGAAATGTACTTTGGCAAATTCTTCGGGGTTATGGGATGAAAGGGAGACTACTCCAGATGATCCAAGCAATGTATTTTGATGTTCAAAGCAGTGTAAGGTGCAACGGTCGCTACAGCGACTCATTTGCATATACCAAGGGATTAAAGCAAGGATGTAAAATGAGTCCGATACTTTTTTCTCTTGTAGTGAACTATGTGGCTAAGATTGTAACCAAACATGGTAAACATGGTATTCAGCTTATGCCTGATGCTACGATTATATATCTGTTACTGTTCGCAGATGATATAGTTCTTGTATCGGACACCGTCGTTGGTCTGCAAAACCAATTGAACAGTCTCAAAAAAGCTTCAGACACAGTTGGTCTGGATGTAAACCAACAAAAAACAAAGGTCATTGTTTTCCGAAATGGTGGTTATCTGGCAGGTCATGAGAAGTGGTACCTGGGGACGGAAAGAATTGAGACTGTGAATGAGTACAGATATCTTGGAGCACTGTTCACTTCGAGACTGTCCTTTAGTATTTTACAGTCTGATCTTGTACTTAGAGCAAAAGCTGGCATGATTCAACTGACTAAGTGTCTACAAAAATTAGGAAATGTGTCACCAGATGTGTATTTCAAAATGTTCACTACCCAGATACAGCCGGTACTTTTGTATACATCAGAACTGTGGGGACTGTACAACTGTTCGGAAATAGAATCTGTACACCTACAAGCTATGAAAAGATTTCTCAATGTTCCTGTACAAGCTCCTAACTTGATGACGTATGGTGAAATCGGAAGATACCCACTGTATATCAATGCAACTTTACGGGCTATTAAGTACTGGTTGCGTGTACTTAAGATGGAGGCAACTAGATACCCTAACAAAGTTTACAAGATGATGCTCATCTCGGGAAATAATGGAAACTGGGTTGACAAAATAAAAGAAGTATTGTATAGATATGATTTTGCTGATGTATGGCGTAATCAGAATGTGCGGAATGAGACAGAGTTCTTGCTCGAGTTCAGAAAGCGCCTTATCACTGAGTACATGAATGTATGGACAGTTTCAATATCAGCGAGTGGTAGATATGAACTGTACAGATCCTTTAAGACAGAATTGAATAGAGAGAAATATTTGTATATATTAGATAAAAAAGTTTTTCGAGATGTTTATGTTATTTTTAGGATGGGATTCAGCGATCTGTTCACGCATAAATACAGATTTTCTACGGAGCGAGCTGATAATGCTTACTTATGTCCATCATGCTATGAAACAGACGAAAATGAACAGCATTTGTTACTTGAATGTCCTGCCTATGAAGATCTCAGACGAATGTATATATGCAAGTTGATGACGAATACATATGCCTTTGATGTTAAGGTACTCCTGTCGCTGGAGGAGCCTAAGGCAGTACGAGCGGTTGCAACGTATTTATATTATGCATTCAAAAGAAGAAAAGAAGCTGTTTCTATTGCTATGGCCGAAGAGGCATATTATGTGTAAGTGTGTTGTGATGGGCCGGTGGCCTAACAAAAATAAACCGTTCGTTCGTTCGTTCGTTCGTTCTCTCTCTCTCTCTCTCTCTCTCTCTCTCTCTCTCTCTCTCTCTCTCTTTACTTTGTTGAATATGAATAAATGACAGCATTGCATCCTGAAAAGGCTGTATAGTGTGTAACATGCTGTTTAAAAGCAGCAGCTTGTTGCAGCTTGTTGCCACAGACTGTGTAGTATTTCAAATTAATGAACTCCTGCCTGTTTTTGTGTACATTTGGCAAGGACAATCAACTTTTTAAAAGGAACATTTTATTTTACATTCTCATATGTCTGGATGGTTTGTGTGTGTGTGTGTGTGTGTGTGAGTGTGTGTGTGTGTGTGTGTGTGTGTGTTTTGAAGGATTCATATTTGTATGCTAAGGTATGTTGTTGTTGAAAGAAATAATAGTTTTAAGAAGAGAAAGGTATGAAACCACGCTGTCTAAACCAACAGCATGGTTGGACAAGCATAGCGGTGCATTAGGCCTCCACACAAAAAGTTGTTTCCCGTCATGGGGCTGACCCTATAATTCAATGTTAACACAAACGCTTCGCTTTCTGTTTTTGATGCTGAAAAACATGCACGGGCACACACACACACTTACACACACACACACACACACACACACACACACACACACACACACACACACACACACACACACACACACACAGTGCACATCTAAAATGTGTAAATCCTTCACTAGAATTGTTAATAACTCTGATTAAGTTTTACCGGTATGAAGCATAATTTTCCTATTGTACAAGACATTGGGGCGTGAGGGAGGGGGGGGGGGGGATGTTTTTTTTCCAGAAATGTCATTTTTACATCTGTGAAAAAACAACCTTTGTTTAAACAAACAGATCATGAAGAAGAATGTTCCCTCCTGCCTACCTGTTTTTTTGTTGTTGTTTTTTTGCCGTGTTACCTGGAACAAACAAATTGGAGGGGGAGTGGTGGGGGTGGTGGACCTCTTCAAGGTCTCACGTCATGGGAGTTTACATGTCACCTTTGCTGCCTTATAATATGCAGGCAAGAAGGTTAGCTGTCACTTTGACAAGGTGGTGAAGGATGTAATGTTCCTGTCATTTTCCCCTTGTATGTCTCCAATTCCCTTCTTCCCTTCCCCCCCCCCCCCCCCCCCCCCCCCTCCTCCCACCCCCTACCCACCATCCATTGTGAAAGAGTGTATGTCTGCTTGCTAGGCAGGAAGTTTCTGCATGGCTGCCTGCAATCAAGCCTGAGTGACTCCCCAGTGCTCTAGGACCAATGGGGTGTCAGGAAGAGAGATGTCAGTACTTTTCCAACTCCTGCCCTGAAGCTTGTATGGGTTAGAGAGAATTAAACGCTGAATTGAAGCACCAATTCCTTGAATGATGCCAGTTGTAAGGCTGCACTCATTTTACAGAAGAACAAGTATGACTCAATAACAAGTATGCCAGTCCCTTAATTAATTAACTGAGTGACAGGGTTTGATAAGAAAAGTCACAAAATCAAGAAAAGTTGTGAACTGCCATTAAAAAGTGTAATAGCAGTTGACTACTGCAGATGATACATAAATGACAGAAGATTTAACTATACTTTAGACATAGTGACATTTCATACTCATACTTGTACCGTGTTGTTTCTGGATTTACTAGGCATGGTCCACTAATAGGCCAAGCTTCACTTGAAACAGTTCATCCTCCCAGATTTTACTCCTCTGGATGGATTCTTTTCAAAGTGTCAAAGAAGATTCATGACTACTCCTGTTTTGGCTCATTGCTTTCATCAAGATTGTCTCCTTTTTCCATATACATGAAACAGTGGCTAGTGTGTTGTCTCCTGTTTCCATATACATGAAACAGTGGCTAGTGTGTTGTCTCCTGTCTCCATATACATGAAACAGTGGCTAGTGTGTTGTCTCCTGTTTCCATATACATGAAACAGTGGCTAGTGTGTTGTCTCCTGTTTCCATATACATGAAACAGTGGCTAGTGTGTTGTCTCCTGTCTCCATATACATGAAACAGTGGCTAGTGTGTTGTCTCCTGTTTCCATATACATGAAACAGTGGCTAGTGTGTTGTCTCCTGTTTCCATGTACATAAAACAGTGGCTAGTGTGTTGTCTCCTGTTTCCATATACATGAAACAGTGGCTAGTGTGTTGTCTCCTGTTTCCATATACATGAAACAGTGGCTAGTGTGTTGTCTCCTGTTTCCATATACATGAAACAGTGGCTAGTGTGTTGTCTCCTGTTTCCATATACATGAAACAGTGGCTAGTGTGTTGTCTCCTGTCTCCATGTACATAAAACAGTGGCTAGTGTGTTGTCTCCTGTCTCCATATACATGAAACAGTGGCTAGTGTGTTGTCTCCTGTCTCCATGTACATAAAACAGTGGCTAGTGTGTTGTCTCCTGTTTCCATGTACATAAAACAGTGGCTAGTGTGTTGTCTCCTGTTTCCATATACATGAAACAGTGGCTAGTGTGTTGTCTCCTGTTTCCATATACATGAAACAGTGGCTAGTGTGTTGTCTCCTGTTTCCATATACATGAAACAGTGGCTAGTGTGTTGTCTCCTGTCTCCATATACATGAAACAGTGGCTAGTGTGTTGTCTCCTGTTTCCATATACATGAAACAGTGGCTAGTGTGTTGTCTCCTGTTTCCATATACATGAAACAGTGGCTAGTGTGTTGTCTCCTGTTTCCATATACATGAAACAGTGGCTAGTGTGTTGTCTCCTGTTTCCATATACATGAAACAGTGGCTAGTGTGTTGAAGAGGTTCATCAAGAGGTACTGCCTGATAAGATCTGGAATTAGAGTCACAAGCATGACCATGATAGTCTGGCTGGCTGGGAAAGGCTTGCTTGCCAAAGCCCCCCCCCCTCCCAAATGTTAAACTAACCTGACTGGCCCCGTTTTTCATGCATATCCTAAACTTGTTGTCAATCACACACACTAAAAAGGGGGAATGAAGATACCAACGGTATTCAACGAATTGTGTGCTGTCCCATCTTCCCCACCTTATGAGCACCAAGGGAATCCACCATTGAAGTAAACAAAAGAGGTTTTCGAGCACAAGAGAAATTGTGATATATGTTCAATGAAGCCTCTTCTATTAAAAAAGGAAAGAGTGAGAAGTTCAGGCTGACCTACCGCCCCCCCTCCCTTTTATTTGCCATGTTACAATAACCACAACTATTTTTCTTTTGGCCTAAGCAAAATGTAGATGAAATTTCTTACACAATCAATGACAGCCTGGCCTTAGGCCAAGAACTGGACTTCCCACAGGAACCTTGAGAGGACAAGGGTTTACTTATTCCCTGAGTCTATTTATCCTTGCCCTCAGAGAGATGGCTCTAAGTTTTGGCTTGTGTGCTGCATGCCAGCGCCATGCGAAATCTCCTTGTGGAAGGCTCTCATGCAGCCTGCATGAACAGTTTTATAGCTGAGGAAAACTTTGGTGCAGATGTTCTTGGTAATAACTTTTTTTCCCATGTTTTTGTGGGAACTTTCCATGAACTTGCTGATAGCAGAAGGAAAGTTTTATTTTGCTGTTCATGGTAGAGATTTGCACGAGCTCAATGATTAGAAAAGAAACAGTATATTTAAATGTTCCTTACAGGGACTTTAATGAGTTTGCTGATAACAGAAGTAAAGTTGTGTTTGAATGTTTGTTGGGGTTAGGAAATGAGAAGATTGTGTGGACATCACTCCCATCCACAAAGGTTAGCAGAGACACGGAGCAGAAACTGATGGCTCTGGATTGTAGCGCAGCCAGATGAAAGAGTAGACTAAAAGTGCAACTTCCCAATCATGTGCAGTACTCACAGATCAGAACAATAACTTACTCAAAAGCATTGGGTGCAGGGTACTCGGAGTACTCCCCTTACTCTTGTCACATACCTTGAACTAGTGCTTGACTCACTTGCATTCTTTCCATCAGTCCCCCCATGCCAGTATGACTATGATGTTTTCTATGTTTCAGGTTGTAAGCTGGCATCTCTTAGTCTCTGTATCATAAACTTGTGAAAACAGTTGCTGCACTGATCATAAACAGATAACTTAGAGAGACATGTCAGACCTGTAGCAGCTGAGACAAAATAGATGAATCTGATGATGCGGGAGGACAGCTTGAGGGAGTAAAGATGTACATCAGCCTTTGATTTGGTGTGTTTTTCTGTCATCTTTTAGAAATCTAATTTTCTAAGGGGATAACTGTTGAGAACAATCATGACATCAAGTTGTTTTGACTTTTCATGACACAAAATGAAATAAAGTAACCACTCTGAAAATAATGCCTTGATTATCTCTACAGACAAAATGCAGAGAGAGAGAGAGAGAGAGAGAGAGAGAGAGAGAGAGAGAGAGAGAGAGAGAGAGAGAGAGAGAGAGAGAGAGGGAGGGAGGGAGGGAGGGAGGGAGGGAGGGAGGGAGGGAGGGAATGATCCACTCTGTGGTAGTTGTGCCTTTTTAACTACACAGAATGTGTGAAAATGTTGATGCTGCATCAGTGGATCAATGTACCTGTACATCATTGTAGTACTTTTACAACAAGGAGGAGACAGCCTGATGTTGTTTAAACTTCAAAAGAAAATGACTGGAAAGACTATGGAGCCACCAGTACGGAATTGCCATTGACTTTACACTATTTCTCTTTGCCATTGACTTTACACTACTTCTCTTTGCCATTGACTTTACACTACTTCTCTTTCCCATTGACTTTACACTACTTCTCTTTGTGGTACTGAAAGCTTGTAATTGTATGGAAGAATTTAATGAAGACTACAGGGCAGTGGGAATTTGAAATGAGCAAATGACAGAAATGACTGACTGTCTTTTTCAGTTTCCTGTCGGTGAGGGATGAGCTGGTGGTGAGCACCACAGACGGCCTGCTGAACCGACTGAGGTGGAATGGCAACCGAAATGAGAAGGCCACACTTCACATCAGAGATATTCCCATCTCCCAAGACCTCCAGCAGCTTAGAGGTAGCGTCCTTGTTTTCCTTACCACTGTCATTGTGTTACACCACTGGCTTCTCCATGACTCTTTCTTCTTCTGCCCTCCTCCAGCACTTTCTTTGTTCTTTCATCTCTTTTCTCGCTTCCTGGTGTGACCACCTGGTGTGTCTGTGGACCGTCATTAACCCTCAGTTTAATGCACCTAATGCCTAAGTTTGAGGGTGCGATATTGAAGTGAAATGCTGAAAAATAAACATGGAATGAATTGGTGACTCATCTTCCCTAAAACCAAAACTGAAAGTGCCTGTTACCCACAGATCAGTTTACACTCCCACTTTAAACGCAGCCACTCTGAGCTCCCCCTTGAGTGTGCTGACTGTCTTATGCCTCACCTTCCATAATGCACAGCCCACCACTTGGAGAAGTTGAATTTCATCAACCCTTTATCCACATGTGAAGTTTGCTCTTGGTGGAGGCCGTAGAAGGAAAGAGATTTAGTTTGTACAATAACATGCTTGTTGATTCACTAGATGGATGGGATTGTGTGTGTCTGTGTCACAATGTGTGTGTGTGTGTGTGTGTGTGTGTGTGTGTGTGTGTGTGTGTGTGTGTGTTTATCTCTTATTTTGAAGTGTTTTTGACTCACATGCGAAGCAAAAGTGAGTCTATGTACTCAGCCGTGTCGTCCGTCCGTCCGTCCGTCCGTCCGGGCGTAAAAAACTTAAACGTTGGATTTTTCTCGGAGACTATTAAGTCTATCAACACCAAATGTGGCATGATGGTGTATGATGACAAGGCCTCAAAAAATATACATAGTGACTTGACCTTGCTTTAAGGTCAAGGTCACAGGAGCCATAAATGTGGTCTCAAAAACAGTCATTTTTCACATTTTCCCAATTTTCTCCCACGTTATTGAGAATGGCAACCTTAGCTACAAGTGGTATATAGGTCAAAGCAAGTCCTATCTTTTGATACCAGTTTGGTTGACCTTGCTTCAAGGTCAAGGTCACAGGAGCTCTTCAAAGTTGGATTGTATACATATTTTGAAGTGACCTTGACCCTGAACTATGGAAGATAACTGTTTCAAACTTAATAATTATGTGGGGTACATGTTATACTTTCATCATGAGACACATTTGGTCACATATCATCAAGGTCAAGGTCACTTTGACCCTTATGAAATGTGACCAAAATGGGGTAGTGAACCACTAAAAGTGACTATATCTCATTGTAGAAAGTGCCAATAAGCACCATTGTGCTTCCTATGTCTTGAATTAACAGCTTTGTGTTGCATGACCTTGGATGACCTTGACCTTGGGTGAAGGTCACATGTATTTTGGTAGGAAAAATGTGTAAAGCATTTCTTTGTGTATGATGTCATTGGTAGGTTTAGTTCTTTGACCTTGACCTTGAAGGTCACCTGAAGGTCAAGGTCATATAAAGGTCAAGGTCAAGCATGTGAGTCGTATGGGCTTTGCCCTTCTTGTTTAATCATTCAGAGAGAGAGAAAGAGAGAGAGATTCTCTCTTATTTTGAAGTTTTTTATATCATTGAGAGAGAGAGAGAGAGAGAGAGAGAGAGAGAGAGAGAGAGAGAGAGAGAGAGAGAGAGAGAGAGAGAGAGAGAGGGAGGGAGGGAGGGAGGGAGGGAGGGAGGGAGGGAGGGAGGGAGGGAGGAGGGAGGGAGGGAGGGAGGGTGTGTGTGTGTGTGTGTGTGTGTGTGTGTGTCTGTGTGTGTGGGCATCCATTCATGTGTATGTGTGTGTGCAGTGAGAGGAGGGAAAAAGGAAAAGGGATGGGTTTGGCTGAGAGTGAGTGTGTGATCTATTAAAAAACTTATCTTGGCTGTCTCTGAAAATATTTCTGAATGAGTAATGTTGTACATGGCAGCAAAGATTATCATGTGCTACAAAAGGGAGGTCTTTACCATGGCTTTGGTGTTGTTGCAGCCACCAAGCTGACTCCAGAGGATGGCTATGTGGTGGAGATGGAGTACAGCCCCACCCTGGGTGGCTACAGCATGGTGCTTTCCAGCGGCAAGGGCATCTTCGTCATGCCTCCCTCCACACGCTCAGAGAAGACCGTCAGTGTTTTGTCCTTGCTCTCTGCCTCCCTCTCCCCTCAGCCTTGTGTCTCATTCTCTGTGTTGCTGTGTCTGTTATGTGTGTTCGTGTGTGTGTGTGTGTGTTCGTGTGTGTGTTCGTGTGTGTGTGTGTGTGTGTGTGTGTGTTCGTGTGTGTGTGTGTGTATTCGTGTGTGTGTGTGTGTGTGTGTGTGTGTGTTCGTGTGTGTGTGTGTGTTCGTATGTGTGTGTGTGTGTTCGTGTGTGTGTGTGTGTGTGTGTGTGTGTGACACTGTGTGTGTGTGTGTGTGTGTGTGTTCGTGTGTGTGTGTGTGTGTGTGTGTGTGTGTAATTGTGTGTGTGTCTGTTGGTCAGTTTTTTCTCTTGTATATTTCAGTTATGACTTTGTGCTCTTAACAGGACGCATTCCTTGAGTACATTTCACCAGCTCTCAACAGTTAATCAGCTGTTACTGAATGACCCCACCTCCCACCCCACCCCTCCCCCTTTTCCTGAGCCTCCCTTTTACTTTCTCTCATGCACAGTTTCTCTGTAGGCGTCTAGGATTATTTGCTTCTTTGACCTTGTCTTTATGCAGCAAGCACGCCTGTAGACAGGCACATTTTTTAAAAACCTTATTGCCATTTCCTGAGACATGCCATCTATGTCCTATTTTCCTTGTCTTTTGGGTGTCATTTCCTTCCTGTTTTCACCCTTGTTTGACCTACATGCATGTAGACTGCAAAATCTGCCAGGGGTCTGTAGGGTGATGTGATCAAACATTGCTTGCCCATGAGATAGTTGATGAGTTTTCATAGCAGTACGATGTGTAATTGGAAAAAAAATGTTGCTATGTTGTTGCTATTAAAACTTTTAAACAAACACAGTCATGTTGAATGTGTATAATATATTCTTGCGGCCCCCCCCCCCCCCCCTTCCCCTTCTCTTTCTGTCTGTCTCCCCCCCCCCCCCTCTCTCCCTTTCTGTCTGTCTCTCTGTGTGAGAGATACCATACACCTGTACAGTTACACAGCTTGTGTTAATTATTTGCCTTCCTGAGTGTATATTAATGTCTTATTCCTGAATTTGTGGCACCTGCATAGATCCATCCGGATTAGTTAGGGAAGCAAACTGAGGGAGAAATGCACTCAGGCAGAAAGGGGCTGACAGGGCAGCCTGAAACTGCCATAGCTGGAAAGTGTGCTGCTGTGTTGGGGCTGCAAGTGACCTGCAGAGGCCTGCCAGGCAAGCTGTTGCAATAGAAACACTCTCAGCTGCTGAAGATGCTAGTACTTGCTGGTGACAAACTTGCTGGTCTGACATCCATAGAGGCTCTCCCTTTACTTATCTCAGGCCCACCCCCCACCCCCACCCCCCACTTTTCCAGTGCTTATACAATGAGTGCCAGTGCTGAATAAAAGGTGAAAAAAAACTGGGGTAAAGATGTGGAGTTTGTTTAATGGTCTTCTGCTTTTGTGACAGAAACTTTGACCACTGCACTGCTTTTTCTGGTCTTCTGTCTTCTTGTGTTTTGTTCCTGGATGGCATCATGCCCTGGTGGAAGACATAACCTTGTGCAGATAATCTTGCTACTGTTAGCATTTTTCAAAGTTTTTTTAGCCCTATTATCTCTTGTACTCCTGATTAGAAAAAGCAGCAGTTGTACCAGTTAGGCAATTTTGCTGTTGATGTGACCTTGAAAAGCATTTCTGTTGCCTGCCAAGTGAGTACAGGACCACCAGCCCAATCAATGTCCAGAGTCTTGAGTTGACTCCAGGACAGTGTAGTTTCTCTCTCCCCATGTCTGAATTTTCAACACAATGGTTTTGGCATCAGATGAACACATTGAATGGGATTGGGAGTAGGAATACAGCATAACAACAATGTTATTCAAATCACCTGGACACTCTTGAAGTGTATCCTACCCTTGTTGCAGAGTGCCCATGGTGTGAGAGCACAGGACCTGAACAATGCAGTCTGTGTTGCCGTCAACCACCGCTACCGTCTCCTGGCCTTCGGCTGTTCCAGGTGTGTCCACCTTCCTCATTCCCTGATCAGTGATCAATGCTTCAACTCTGTCTATCAGCTGGCATCCCTTATGTGCATGCTTTCTGTGTGTAACCCTGGCACAGTTGGACCATCTGTGTCTGTTTACTCAGTTGATGGAGGGAGTTGTCCATGTTTTGCCATGGACAGCTGCTTGCTGTATGATACGTTTGTTTACATTGAGGAAACACCAGGGCTAACTATGCCTAAGTAGCCAGCTTGGTGACGGGCAGTGGGCTGTATCCAAGGCTTGCTTGTCTGCCATCATCTGGGTTGTGGCATAAGAATGTGATGACAGACCTGTGCCTATGTTTTGATCTTGGAGAAGAAAAGAAATTTCCATCATTATTCTAACAATTTATAAATGATTTGTGATTGTGAAGGCTCGCTCCTCGAATTCATGGATCACTGGAGAGGAAGTCTCAGGTGACATGCCCTGTGTTGACTGTGTAGGCCAGTCTTTGACTGACACACTCTGGTACACATTGGGCATGGGAATCTCTGGGTAGGGGCCCTTTGGCCTCTGTCTGCTCTTGTTCTCTGAGGTCTCTCTTCTAGCTGTTTCGAAGGCCTCAGTGCCTTGCTTTGACAATGCTCTCTACCTGTCTCTGTCTTTGGCAATGCTTTCCCAGTCTTCCTCTGGAATACCAGCCATGATTTGTACATGATGATTTGTACATGATTTGTATAGTCTGGCAAAATGCCAAAAATTGATATCGCAGTTACTATGACTATTCTGCTTAAAAACTTTTTTTTAATGATCCTACAAAATCATTAATATTACTGTTAATGACAGTCCATGCAAATAAACAGAAAAGAACATCAGTTGTCTGCTCAAGGATTTTTGTGTGGGCTCATATAGGGTGGGGTTTTTTCTTCTATAATTTTCATTGTTTTTTTATTTCTCTAACACATCCTGCCCACCTGGAACCAAAAGTAATTTCAGATCTAGATGCTGCTGCTATTTCCAAGAAAGAGCAGAGACCATCACTCATCTGTCACTGTATATGTAGTTCTGGTTCTTCCTCTAGGGAACTGCTTTGGGCCCATGCAGACCCAAACCATGCAATGCAAGGCATCGTCACTGACTGGTTCTCTGTTGCAGTGGTGAGGGGGTGGCCTTCATGATTGACGAGGTGGTGGGATCCCTGGAAGTCTCCCACAAGCTTGTCATCTCCAGCAAGGAATTTCCAGGTAACCTTTGCAGAGTTGTGTGCAGCTGTTGGAATGCAGCTGTCATTGTGAATGCTGCTTGTCATGCGTGCATTATTCAATGGTCATTGTGCACACACCGAACGGAGGAGAATTACTTGCTGGTTTGATGGAGCTGCTGTTGCTGCATTTTTGTTACAGTTTGTCATGAACAGTCTCTGAATTTGAATGTCTGTTCCTAGCATTGCTTTGCTGACCTTGCTGCATCACTAAAGGCAGTCTTGAACAAGGATCTCTCTCACACAGAGGTGTTGTAGCAACAGTATTGATAATTCCATCCTCTGCAGAATAAATTATGTTTGTTGTCTGTATCGACACCTGCATTGTATTGTTGATGCAGGTGATTTGCCGAAGCTATAAGGGTTCAGTGACTGACAACTATGGGTGTTGATTAATGCTCAAAGATTCTGTTGATTTATGTGCACTCTGTTTTCTTTTCTCATTATGCTTGTCCTCAGGATGGAATTTCCAATAGAATAGTATCAATGGTACAAGCGATATCATCCTCTTGGCAGTGTAGTTGTGCTGTTCCTAAACGTTGTGGAGTTGTTGTTTTACGGAGGAGGGCTGTTTGCTGAACTCACTCAGCTGCAGTGTCTGACAATGATGGGTGTTGATTTGCACTTAGCCATTTCTGCATTGGGAAATGCTTCCATAAACGAGCCTCACTAGTGGACTTGGTCGAGGAGAAAAGGTTTGAGTCAAGCTTGTGGGAGACACAAACTGGCAGAACATAACATCTGATTGGCTGCGTTTTTATGATTTCTTTTTTTCCGAACCATCAAATTCTGTTGTCATTTTATGAATGAATCACTGTGAATTCACTGAGAATTAACCAACCAAGATCGCTTGCCAGTCAGATGCTGTTGCTTGCTAGCTTGTACGACCCGCCAGCTTGGCCGTCTCTCGACACCCCTCTCCTCGGATGAGTCCACTAGTGTGGCCCGTTTATGGAAGATTTTCCCTGCATTGTCGTCAGGCCTGTTGGATGACCCTCTTGCTTCGTAAAGTTGGGTGTGGTGTCTTCTTTTGCATTGTAAATGGGAGAACACGCGGGACACTCAGCAAGGGACTTTTTACATGTACTGTGCTTAAATTGCCTCCTTGGAAGTGAATGGAATACTGATTGAATTGCAAACAGGCCATCATTTCAAACACTGGTGTAGAGTATGCTGCACATGGAGTGGAGTTTGGCCTCTGTGACTAATTGACATTTACTGCTGCATCAGCTGGCTGGACAGCAACAGGTGCTTGAGGGCTCTGCATTGCTGAGAGCTGGGCTGTGGCCAGGCAGGGAAGCTAACTTTTATTGATTTCACATCAGTGTCCTTACTAATGTATGGGTAGCCATCAGCGTCGCCATCAAGCTGTTCTCCTCATCCTCACAGCACTCTAGGGGGGAGGAATGTTTCACAGTATGCCTTGGGTTTCTTTGTGAAGACAAAGTATTCACGATATTTCAGTACATGATTCAGTGAGAGTTGATAAAACACTCTTTGTTACTTTTTGTTTCTGTACATCATTGCATTGTACTGCTTAGCAGAAGTTTCCTTTTGTGGACAAATGAAAAGAATTTTCTCACAGTTTACTCTGCCTGCAATGAGGAGATGCCTTGCTTTGCAGCATCTTTCCTTTCTTTAGTCTGCTGTGGGCCTTCTCTTTCTCACTGCAAGAAAGAAAGTTGAGGGTTGTGTAAGATGGCTTTTCACTATATATGAGAAAGTGTCAAGTTTTCATGTAAGGGATGCATTTGTTCATTCATTCATTCTTTCATTCATTCATTCATTCATTCATTCATTCATTCATTCATTCATTCATTCATTCATTCATTCATTCATTCATTCATTCATTCATTCATTCATTCATTCATTCATTCATTCATTCATTCATTCATTCATTCATTCATTCACCCATTCATTCATTTTCCATCAGGCTGTTACTTCTCATCTTGTACTTCTCTCTCTCTCTCTCTCTCTCTCTCTCTCTCTCTCTCTCTCTCTCTCTCTCTCTTTATTTCTCCCCCCCACCCCCCCCTCCCATTTTCCCTCTTCCACTCACCCTCCCCTCTGTTGATGCTGGCACCCTTCATGCATACAGTAGGTGGAGGTTTTGCTTTACAAAGGCCCAACAAGCAGTCCTGTTGGGGGGCATGTCCCTGACCTCTGTCAGCTGCCATTCTCTGGAGGTCTCCCAAATGACTGCTAGTATTCTTGAGGTTCTCCTCCTCCTCCTTAGTCTCTGCCTCCTCCTCCTCCTCCTCCTCCTCCTCCTCCTCCTCCTCCTCCTCCTCCTCCTCCTCCTCCTCCTCCTCCTCCTCCTCCTCCTCCTCCTCCTCCTCCTCCTCCTCCTCCTCCTCCTCCTCCTCCTCCTCCTCCTCCTCCCCCCCCCCCCCCTTCTCCTCCTCTTCCTCCTCCTCCTTCTCCTCCTCTGCCTCCTCTTCCTCTTTCTCCTCTTCCTCTTTCTTTTTTTCCTCCTCTTCCCCCTCCATTGCCTCCTCCTCCTCCTCCTCCTCCTCCTCCTCCTCCTCCTCCTCCTCCTCCTCCTCCTCCTCCCTTCTCCCCCCTCCTCCTCCTCCTTCCTTCTCCCCTCTCCTCCTCCTCCTCCCTCCTCCCTCCTCCTCCCTCCTCCTCCCTCCTCCCTCCTCCTCCTCCTCCTCCTCCTCCTCCTCCTCCTCCTCCTCCTCCTCCTCCTCCTCCTCCTCCTCCTCCTCCTCCTCCTCCTCCTCCTCCTTCCTTCTCCCTCCTCCTCCTCCCTTCTCCCCCTCCCCCTCCCCTCCCCTCCCCACAGAAACCCTGTATGTGGCAAGCAGTGATTGTGAAAACTGTGAATCTCTCCCAGGGTGCTTGTGCACACGTACACCAGGTGCGAATGCTACCCACTAGACCATGCCACTCACTAGGGGATACAAATATGCAGTTGAAGCTTATAGAAATAGGTGTTAAAGTGCACTTTGATGTTGTGGTTTGTGCAGATGCAGGACAGGTAGCAGGCCCAGTGCAGTGCATGCGGTGGACACCCGATGGTACAGCCCTTGCTCTCACCTGGAGGAATGGCGGCTTCTCTCTGTGGAGTGTATTTGGCGCCCTCCTGGTCTGCACATTGGGTGGTGACTTCTCGTAAGTGTCTCCCTGTGTCCTGATGCTGGGTTGGGAAATTAGAGTGTGTGCAGAAACTTCCTCTAGGGTCTCCCTATGTGCTTTTGTGGTAGCCGTAGGTCGACCCTTTCATGTAGAATGGCAACTTTTTGCTGGAGCTTGACCAGTCTAGTAAATTGAAATGTTGACCATTTTCCTCTTTCAGAGATGCTGCATAATATTGATTGTAAAGTTGAAGTTTTTAATGTTTTGAGAAGAGAAAAATGTAACTGCCATTGTGGTTCTAATTTCTTAATTCTTGTGGAATATTCTTTAATCTTGTGAAATTTGAAGTGTAGCATTTGTTACTATGTGTGGTTTACTACACCATTATTGAAATTAGAAAGAAGAGTGGCTGCAGTTTAAGATGTGACAAACATCATTCCAGTGGCCCTGTTGCTGCCATCATTGTGGCTCAAACATTGGGATGCTGTGCTTCTTCCTCTTGTGTCTACACTACAACTGCACTGCCATTGCTGGCCCATGATGGCCACAACCACCATGATGATCTTGTCATCATTCTTGCTTGGCACTAAACATGTCACTGTGTCCATTTTTCAGACTGTCAGATGATGGGCATCGATTATACCCTCCCCCTATTGTGTCCATGGTGAGTGTGTGACCAGCCCTGCTCCAGTAAAATCTCATGGTCTGGAAAACATGCAAGAGAGTGAAATGGGTCTTTTCACAGAGTACACTGCTTGTAGTGATAAATGAATATGCCACAGCATCCATTCAGTTGTCACGATCGATGATAGGCCAGAGAGCTTTTGTTGTTGTTGATGCCAGAAGACACTTAGTCTACAATTTTTAACTTTCCATTTTCTCGGGAAAGATTTTCATAGGAAATTTGACCCCAAAAAAGGAGATGGTATCCTCACACTTGATGCCATGGTATATTTAACTTGAACACTTACTTAAACCACAGAGACTTTAATTTCAAAATATGACATGTTATAAGCACATCTTGTCTAAAATTTGTGTCCACTACACAACCATCATTTCCCATCACTCATTCTTTGTGCCTCTGTTGCCCAGGAGTGGGGCCTGGAAGGCTACCACCTGTGGGCCATCACACAGCAGAGGGACACAGAGGGAGAGAGGCACATGAATGGAGGAGCCTGCAGTAACGGCTGCCAGAATGGAGGAGACCTTCTCCAGCTCCAGTTTGTCAAGTCTGCCCTCACAGTCAACCCCTGTGTGGTATGTATTGGAAATGTTAACCATGGTATTGAAACTGACCACCTGTGTGTGGTATGTATTGGAAATGTCAACTTTAGTATTGAACCAGTCAACCCTTTTGTGGTATGTACCGAAACAATCAACCTTTGTTTGGTATGCGTTGAGTTGTCAAATTCTGCATAGTAGCTGTCATTTGTTATTCGAAAGATGGAACTGTGACTTTCTAAGGCTTCAGTCAGTGCCAGTACAAGCAGGCTATACTTAAAGTTCATTGGTAGAAGTATGATCTGGTATTTTCCATTTTGAATAGCAGATGATGAAACTTGAAGTCATAATTTGAAGTTGACCAACTAAATGTGTTCTTGAAGCACTACCATATTATTATTCATTTCATTTTCCTGAGAGGATTTTTCTCTTTCTTCATTCCTGCTGAATTAATAAATATGCAACACACGAAAATGTACGTGATCTTTTACACAGCAGAAGGCATTAGTACTGGAGAAGGGTGTGGAAAGTTAGACTAATATCAGCAATAGATTAGAATTTATTGGTGCGATCTCCACTCAGTTCACTGATGAATGAACAATAATTTATCAACCCTCGCACCAAGCTCATGACCACCTGCTTGAACTAGCAAACCAGAGGTCCTGACAGCTGTTGTACATGTACTTGCAGGGAAACCATGAGCACGTGTTCCTACAGGGAGAAGACAAGCTGTACATGAGTACAGGAGACACCATCTCCCGATCCACCTCTCACGCGTCGGGCCTTCGAGGCTCCAGCTCCTGTCTGACGGGCAGTGGCCTTTCCTTCATCGGCAACAAGCAGTGGCAGATCATCCCCATCTCCCACTCCTACCTGGCTGCCAACTGGCCCATTAGGGTAGGAATCTAATTTCAGTGACATTTTTGTTGTGGATGTGTAAAGATCTTTCTTGTGAACTGATTCCAACTTGTGTAGGCAAAGTATGAAGATATTTGCCTTGTTCCATTTGTATGGAGTAATGTCTGTGATATATTATAGCATTGTAAATACAGGGATCTTGGTTATCAAATCGTCATCAGGTCTGTCTGGGCAGTGGACCAGTAAGATAAACTTCATGTCTTGGGGCCCGTACTTTGCGAGATAGTCTGTTGTTACTTTAAGTCATAGTCACCAATTTAAGCTTGGAGATGCACAGCACCCAAGTTGTTCATGCTTGACTTGTAAAATTCCACTGATCTCTTTATCAGGTTTCAGACTACTTGTAGGAGGAAAGATATATATAAAAAGAATATATTTTTCCTTTAGTGTAGTGTAAGACAATCGATGGGCCAACCTTGGGATTGGCACCTCATATGGGTCTGTGGTAAGTGATTACCTTGGTATATGATGTTAGCATCATTCTCCAGAGGAATTGGAATAGTTTGAAATGTTGGAGGCAGAAATTGGGACCATCTCTAACTGTCTGTTGCATGCAGAGACACTTCGAATGTAAGTATTTCGCATAACAAATGCAGGGAGCATTATTACTATTCAGAGGTGTGCTTTTGATATTTCATGTCTGATATGAAGATAATCTTCATGCATTCATTTGGTTTGTCTCTGTTGCAGTACTCAGCGGTGGACAGGGCGGGGCAATGTGTGGCTGTGGCAGGAAAGACAGGCTTTGCCCACTACGCTCTCTTCAACAGAAAGTGGAAGCTCTTTGGCAACGAAACACAGGTCAGCACAAGCCTGGTCCCAAAAGTCTTTACTGCAGCAGTGTTTCCAAACTGGTCTAAAGTGGTCTTTGTTTTCTTTGGCCATGTAAATATGCCTCTTGGATGTACTACTCAGTCTACTGAAATGTACCTGTCTTTATTTTCATCAGAGATGTAATGCACGAATGGACCTGGCAACAAGTCATGCCAGTGACATGTGGACAATTCAATGCATGTTGTTTTGTTCTTCCAGGAGAGAGACATGGTGGTTTCAGGAGGAATAACCTGGTGGAAGGACTTCATCTGTCTGGCGTGCTACAACATCCAGGGACAGAGAGACGAGGTTAGTGGTGTTCACTCCTCACAGACTGCAGCCATAGCTTGTGTCAGTTGAAAAGAATGAGGCTCCAAGATTGATCTTGAACTTACATATTTGGTCATCTTTTGAGTGAAAATTACCCCCCAAAAAAGGCTCCTGAATAAACAAGCCTCAATGAGGCCAATCTGTTAAATGACCCATGGTGTCTAGACATGACAGGGAATTTACCAGATGCATCATTCTTTTTAACTAACGAGTTCCTTAACCCTCTGCGCACCGTCGGCGGTCATAACCGCCGAAGTAGTTACCTCCCCTCACAGCCGTCGGCGGTTATAGTCGACAAACTGATAGGCATGTTTGAATCTGGCGCTGTTTGCTATGAATCTTGGGATTGTGAGAGCTCTCTACGCATGGAGACTGCACAGAAGAGCCTCGCTTTCATAATAATAGTCGCCATATTGCTTCACTGCACGTGCGCGAATTTAGATCGAATTTTTAAGTTACTGATCGAGGTAGACACGCTGCCGCTCGATTTCGATCGCGCACGCTGGCCCAGAAATGACTCAGCTCGATCCTGATGAAGAGCGAATCTTCGAAATATTGTTCGATTCGGACTCGGAAGAAGAATTCCATGGTTTCACAGAGGAAGATTTGGTCGAGTTTGCCGCAGACAGTGACTCCGATGACAAAATCGAAGTTGAACCAGCGCAGTCTAAGATTCCGTCTGCGTGTGACCACTCTTGGTTGCTGTGGCAAACTCAACCAAATCTTCCTCTGTGAAGCCATGGAATTCTTCTTCCGAGTCAGAATCGAACAATATTTCAAAGATTCGCTCTTCATCAGAATCGAACTCAATCATTTCTGAGCCAGCGTGCGCAATTGAAATCGCGCAACAACGTGTCTACCTCGATCGGTAACTTCTAAATTCGCGCATGGACTCTCCTCAACATGTGCCCGATGAGGTATCTAAATCGGATGCTTTTTATCTCTATTTCAACTAATAAAGTCGTTGACTTGATGATCGACAAAACGTATCGCTACGCTGGTCAAGTGAGGGTGAAGAAAGGAAGCGATGCGGGAATTTATTCTCGAGTGAGTCAGTGGCAGCCTGTCACTCGACACGTTTTTTAATTTGTGTTGTCTCAGTTTATTTTTAAATCATATTGTATTGCATGGACATAAATTTCAGTGTGTCTATCAGAGAGAGCATTCAATTTTCCATCTTTCCTCCAAAAAGTTTGCCTCTATAGCAAATAATAAAATAATTGTATATTTTTAAACAGAAGAGGGGTCTCGGTTTTGGGGCACGTCCAGAAAATAACTGGCTGCAGGGAGTAAAATCCGTGAAAAATTAATGGGGTCCAGAGGGTTAAAGTCAAGATGGGGGGGAAAATGCCTAATCCATAATCTGGTTTTCAAAGAGACCCTTGTTTAAAAAGCTGGAGCGAAAAAGTGCCTGGCTTTTAGTGTACCAGTGCTACATGGCAAACCCCTTGTGTGTATCAGATCCGGTTCTACCCAAGAGGCAGCAAGCTGGACAACACCTTTGCCCACAGCACCAAGGTGCCATCCCAGGTGCTGCTGCTGAACACCTTCCGAGACATCCTCATCATCTTCTGTGCCGACTCCCATGTCATGCTCTTCAACCTGGAACGAAAAAATACACAGCCAAGTGAGTGTTGGAGGTGGTACAAGGGAGTTTGATTGAAGTCTGGTGTTTTTGCTTGGAGAGGTGATCCTGTTTTTGCACAGATATTCATGTTATTAAAGATAGTCTGATAAATGGATGCCTGTCTGTCCAGAAAGACGTTCAGGTAAGTGTGCACAAGTTTCATAAAGAAATGGTCAGATGGTTATTCAGGTATCTTTGGACCACAGCTAACCACTTCCGGCGTCACCGCTTCTGATTGGCCAGTTCGTGTCACGTGACGTTTATTGGCGCTGCTGAAATGGTCGAAGTCGGAAACATTCAGAAAGTTGTTTAGCTTAAGATTACACCCGAATCACGCGGACCGTTAAGGTGCATCGAGTACAGTACCGCCGAGCAAGACGTTTGTCACAAAACGCAGATACATTAACGCGGTCGGATCTTAGCATAACTCGGAGTGGCGGGTGCGAGTTGCAGATGATGTGTTTACAATTTGGTGTTTAGCCGCATGGATAAATTGCATAAAATCGTAAACAAGTAAGAAAATATAATTAGAGTATAATCAGAATGGAAAAAACACCAAAAGATATGATAAAAGTTGATTTTAAGTTGTCGGCTCGTGTCGGCTCGTGTCGGCTCATGATTCAGGGTGGGCGGGTATCTTTGAACCTGTAGTAATAGGTGGAGTTATGAAAAGGGGTTGTTCCTTGTGCCTTGATAACTTAAATGGTGTTTTGAAAATCTTTTACTATCAGAAAGAAAACATGTAGCATGGATGTGAGAAGGTTTATTACACAAGTTTTTACTGGCACATTTTACTTTGCTCTCTGTGCCCTCAAGGAGAAAATTTACCCTGCCTAAAGAGTATCTCTTTGAATGATATGCAGTAGCTGATATCACCAATTCTTTGTTCTTGTCATGTTCATAAAATATCCATGGATGATTTGCCATTCTTTCACTCAGTTATTCTTTGTATTGTAGATGTAGAGGAGGTGTAGATGGTCCAGTAAGCTGAGGTGTAGGACATTGCAGCGAGGCACTGTGCTGTGGTTCAATCCCAGGGGCGGGAGAGATGGGAAAAAAGTTTTACCAACAAATCATGATCAAATAAAAAGTTGCTGCTACTCCGTCTTGTCACTCTGTCTGGTATGAATGAGTGAATGATTATGCATGAATGTATAGATGAACATCCTTTCATACACCTGTTGGCTAAATGTTTGCATGTGCCAAAAAGAATGAAAGTTGAGATGTCTATGGGATCTGCCCAGTATCAATGTTGTGCATTAGTATTTTAACTTAAAGTCTCCTGATCTTGTTTTGATCTTTTTCCCCCTTCATATGTTGATGTGTGTCAGGGAGAATGACAGTTGTGTTTGTCTTCCAGATCCAGCAGTGACCATCAGCAAGATCCAGGAGGTGTCCCTCAACAACTTTATCCCCCACCCCCTGTGCGTGTGTGGCCTCTCCCTCACCTCTCTCACTTCAGAGCTGGGTATGTTCCCTGTGTTGGTCAGTGTTCCTTGTGATGTGGTTGCATCTGTTGATTGGTTTGTGTCAATGCCATCCATGACCATCATGTCATCAATGAGTTGTATAAAATTATAGACTGTAATTTCGGCCTGCACAAATGTGTGTGTGTGTGTGTGTGTGTGTGTGTGTGTGTGTGTGTGTGTGTGTGTGTGACCATGCATCCAATTCATTACAAATTCATTGCTGTGACTGTGATGTATTTGAATAGGAATTGGTTTCTTCAATGAGATGCTTATTACCTCGCAGGAAACATCAATGGATACAGCACATCACAGAGTAGATGTGCAGCTTAGAACAAATGAAATGACTAAATGTTATTTTGAAGCCAAACAAAATAGTGGCATTCTTGGAATATAACATTCTCATTTCTTGACTTTAGACAGTGTGGGAATAGATGTCATAAGTGGTGTATCAAAGCTAATGAAAGCACCCCCTGTATGTTTGTTGACTCAGGCACCAAAGCCCAACACTCCTCCAGGGAGGCGGAGAGCATGCTGCTGAATGTGTCGGGCAAACTGCTGATGTTCCAGCGTGACCGCTCCAGCCCCGTCATCAACTCAGACGAGCAGCGTCCCAGACCAGTGAGCAGGCTGCCACAGTGCCCTTACAGCAGATGTTATATGATGCTGCTGCCAAAATGAAAACTACACTTCTTGGGTTGATACACAGCTAATCTTTTCTCATGCGCAGTGTTTGTTAATGCAATTTGGGGCATAACTTTTTCTCATGGACAGTAGCGCCATTATGTAAAGTTTTCCATCATGGGAACAGTGGGTGATGAGGTTTTGGAGTTTGTGTGTGTCATTGGAATGCTATCCTGATAAAGAATGAATGAATGAATAAATGAATGTGTGAATGAACAAAATAAGAGTGATCCTGGATGTGGCTCCTCCATTCAGTTGCCGTTCTCCCCACCCTCCACTGTGGCCACGTCAGTGGAAAACCTGTGGGCGACGTCAAGAGCCAACCTGGGCAAGATGCAGCTGATGGAGGCACTGTGGCTGGGCTGTGGTGCTCATGGCATGAAGGTGAGGAAGGAAGAGTTTGCTTCTGTCAGCTGTTTTTCCCTCGTCTTCCATTGCTTTTCTCCTGCTGCATCATTGCCTCCATTTTGTTCTGTATGTTCTACTACAGCTCTTCCTGATTTTCCTCCTTACTTCTTCTTTCCATCTACTCCTGATGCTCCTCAGCCAGCATTCTGTCTCTTTTGCTCCTTTCATTCCTGCTGCTGCTGCTGCTGCTGTTGCTGATCCTGCTGCATCGCTGTTGTTGATCCTGCTGCTGCTGCTGCTGCTGTTGTTGATCCTGCTGTTGCAGCTGCTGCTGTTGCTGATCCTGCTGCATCGCTGTTGTTGATCCTGCTGCTGCTGCTGCTGTTGTTGATTCTGCTGCAGCAGCTGCTGGTCCTCTGCAGCTTCTGCCACTTCACTTACATCCATTGCTGCTCCCGATCCATGTCCTCCACCTGCTCATGCTTCTGCTCCTCCTTGGTGTCCATTTCTATTTCTCTGCTCCTGCTCCTCCTGGTCTCACTACTCGTTTTATTTTTTCTGATCTTTGCTTGCATCATGGTCCTGTCTCTTCTACTCCTTCACCATTTTTCCTCCACCGTCTATTGTATCCTTATTCTGGACTACTTCAGTGACAACGTGTGACAGAGCTGTCATTGCTGTTTGCAGGTGTGGTTGCCCTTGATGCCACGAAATGAAGGCAAGGCCCATAACTTCATGTCCAAAAGAATCATGCTGCCTTTCAGGGTGGATATCTACCCACTTGGTGAGTCCTCACAAATGTCATTCATTCTCCCTGAGTTCCATTAACACAATACACACAGTAGCAGGAACCTGTGTTTCAAAACAGACTTCACTTTTACTTGCTGGTAATCTGGCCTGATAAGTTTCCATTCCTGCACTGACCAACACTCTTGGGAGACTAAAATCATGGACTGCAAACGAATATGCTTAACATACAAGGCTTGTCCTTCTGTCTCCCAACATTAAAAAAGTTATTACAACATGAAGCTGAGGGAATGAATGTAATGCATTGCCTATCTTGTGTTGCAGTCGTTTTGTTTAAGGATGCTGCTGTTTCATACAACATGTTTACCTGTCCTAGCATTCTTTGTGTTTCTGTAAAATAAGCACTGGAACAGAATTTTATGCATTGCCCTTACCTGTCCCAGCATTCTTTGTGTTGCTACAATATGAGGCTCTGGAAGTGAAAGTCATGCATACTTTTCTCTCCCAGCATTCTGTATTGTTACATTATGAGGCTCTGGAAGTGAAAGTCATGCATACTTTTCTCTCCCAGCATTCTGTATTGTTACATTATGAGGCTCTGGAAGTGAAAGTCATGCATACTTTTATCTCTCCCAGCATTCTGTATTGTTACATTATGAGGCTCTGGAAGTGAAAGTCATGCATACTTTTCTCTCTCCCAGCATTCTGTATTGTTACATTATGAGGCTCTGGAAAAGAAGTTGATGCATTCCTTTATCTGTCCTAGCATTCTTTGTGTGTCTACAACGAGGCTGTGGAAATGACATTGATACATTGCCTGTCTTGTGCCACAGCGGTGCTGTTCGAGGATGCTGTGATTCTGGGTGCTGCCTGTGATGCCGTTCCCTACAACCTGTCTACAGAGCTTGGCCAGGAGACTGAGGCCAGCTCCCCTCTCTGCATGTTGGAAAGGACTGTGAGTGAATCTCTCCCCTTCCCTTTTTGTCTCTCTGTAGGCTTGTTCAGGAGTATGAAGCGCTGCATGAGCGCTCTTCATGTTGGCAAATGAGCGCTCCTTGCTTCTCGTGAACGCCTACAAATTTAGTGAAGCGCTTCACTTGTTAAAGGGAGGTAAATCTTCTGTGCCACATGTTGCGTTGCTGGACGCTAAAGAAAGTGTTCTCTTTGCCACATGCATCATTTATGCACGTTTAAATGTATTCTGCATGAATAAAGTCCCCTATTGTGTCATCCTTACCTGCCATTACTCGCGCATACAGAGCGCTTGGGGCAAATAAATCCTGTTCCAGTCTCATAATGGTGTTTCCGAGGGTTATTTTACGCATCGACGGCTAGTGCGGGATTGTAGATGCCGTTTTGAAAATCGTGTGAATCACCTTGGATGCGAGCTTCTCTGTGCTGCACAGCGCAAAGTAAAGCACGCCCCAAAATTGCAGTTCAGGAGTGAAGCGCGTTGAGCGCTTCGCAGCGCTGTGCCTCCTGAATAAGCCTTGTGCGTCTGTGCATGTCGGCCTGCATGTCTGTGTACCTCTGCATATGTTTGTTTATCTTTTTAGTGAAAGCTTTCCTTACTTTCAAAAGAATAAATAAATATCACCAATCACAGAAGAAAACTTCTGGAGCAATTTGAACATTTTGTATAGTTTGTTATTGAAGTAACCACACTTTCTATATTGTGTACGTTGTTTTTTTTTGCTTTATTTGTTAACTTTTGTGTTTCAGAGTCAAATCTACTTGCACCATATACTGAGACAACTTCTGAGGAGAAAGTAAGTAAAAGTGCCTCCATTTGGTGAAAAGAGAGGGATGGGGTTGGGGTGAAGAGACTATTGATAAACATGAAGCAAATATAAACACATTTCAAGAGCATGACAGATTGATTGTTTGATTGACTTGATTTTGGCTGATGACCCATCATTGATTACATTGTGTACATGATGGTGCATACAATTTTCCATACTCTTTGCATAGTCAAAGTTTGTGTATGAACAAGTTATGGAATAGTTCTAATCTACATAACATGTAAGTATCACAGCTAATAGCCTGTACAAGTATCGGAAAAATTGCTTTGTCAGTGAAAACTTTCTGTTTTCCCACATACTGTACCAGTAGACAAACCAGTGATATATGACCTTTTGACCTCGAAAAGAGATTTTGCAAAAATCTTACCCACACGTGACTGCCTGCCCCGCCAATCCGAATGCTTTAGACTCAGCAGGAAGCACGTCAACAAAGGGGAGGTAACTCCCCTTGCCACGTGATCGCTCTCGTCTATATAAGCATGAGCAGGCAGCACGTCGTCCTCTTTGACATTTTTCGAAACTGCTGTCGCGTTTCGCTTGCACGTGGATTACTCGTGCATTGGATTATCCTCGCCTACTTGTGTAGTGTAGAGTTTGCAGTTTCCCTTCACTGGAGTTTAAGGGAAGTTTGCGGCTTGCCGCTTTGCTTGCGTCTGTTTTGACGTTTTCGTTGGCTGGTCGCTTTGTTTTGTTTTGAGTGCACGCGCTGGAGGCTTTGTAGTTAGCTTTGGTGCGTCGCTACTCGTTTTCTTTCAGTGATAGCGACGACTTGCTGTTTGCTTGTTTGCTTGTCTTCGCTTGTCACTGTGTTGTTCGCCTTACTCGACGTACGGGACGTTTTGCGTCCCGTGCGCAGTAATGGCGTCTCGCTTCCACGTGCCTCTTCCGTCTTTCCCGCCTCGGTAAGATGGACGGATAGAGGCGTGCACTGTTGCGTTAGTTTGAACGCTTGTGTGTGTGTTTGGGACTTGGGCGCTTGGACGTTTCGTGCAAGCGCTAGTTCTCGGGTGGTTGGCGAGTAGTTGCTCGTCTTGGAGCGACGACAGGCTGGTGTTTCGCTTGTTTGCTTGTCTTGCTGTCGTTTCGCGTGTGCCCGCGGTTGTTCCTGTGACGTCAGTCGGCGCTGCGAATTTTTTCGTTCTCGCACGCTTCTGTTAACTGTTCTGTTTTTCCCACTTGGTCTGTTTCGAACGTGTACTCTGCGGCTGTTTCCGCGTTTGCTCGTTCGGCTGGTGGTGGTGGCGGCTGCCTTGTCTAACCGTTGTTTGGTTAGACTTGGCGTTCGCGTCTTTGCTTGCTGCTTCTCAGTCTGCCTTGGGGCGAAGGACGGCGTTTGCCGCGTCGTCTGCGCCTAGGCAGATTTTGGGGCTATCGCCCTCTTGTTTTATCAGGGTTGTCTTCGCGTTCCCTGTTGTTACCTCTTTGTGCGCTATTCCCGGGCGTCTGGCCGGGCGCCTGGGGGTGAGCATTAAGGGCGTCCCTCCTTCACGCTGGCGTGGGTGCGCACTCTGACGTCGCCACCCTGGGGGGCAGCGACATTGGGAGAAGGGAGGTTTTCTAGCTCATGAGGAGTGAGTGTTTCTGCTTAAAAGAATCATTCCTTCTCTTGAGCTCACGTGTCGGTCGGTTTAGCGTGTTTCCGCGGCGTTTCCTGTCTTGATAGGTGGCGCTGCGGAGTTCGGTCGTGGCACGCTGTGGTTGTTAGGCCCAACACGCAGTCTGCTAGATGGTGGACGCTGTGCTGGGCCTGCATTTGCTTTCTCTGTTGGTGGGTGGGGGTGAGGGGGGTTTCTAGCCCGGCCCCTCCCCTGTCCCGTGCATGTGGGAGAGGCGTTTGCTGTCTTCTCCTCTTCTGTCTTTCCGCAGGTCAGACCACGGTTTTGTTTTGCTTTCAGCCTTTTACACTACGTGAACCCTGCTCACCGCGTGTCCGGCTGGTCGGGTCAGCCTGGTCAGGCTGGGACCTGCCTTGCCTGGATTTGTGGTTTCTGGCTCCTGGGCAAGGGTGCGAGCAGGTCGGCTCGGTCTGGTACGTATAGAGCGGAGCTCCCGGCCATCCAGCTGTCACTGCTTGGTTCGGTAGAGCGTGCCGCCTCTCTTCCCGTGCACTCCTCCCACCGCGCTCCCGCGAGGTCGAGCTTGCGGTTAGGCCTCCCACCGCGCTCCCGCGAGGTCGAGCTTGCGGTTAGGCCTCCCACCGCGCTCCCGCAAGGTCGAGCTTGCGGTTAGGCCTCCCACCGCGCTCCCCCAAGGTCGAGCTTGCGGTTAGGCCTCCCACCGCGCTCCCCCAAGGTCGAGCTTGCGGTTAGGCCTCCCACCGCGCTCCCGCGAGGTCGAGCTTGCGGTTAGGCCTCCCACCGCGCTCCCCCAAGGTCGAGCTTGCGGTTAGGCCTCCCACCGCGCTCCCCCAAGGTCGAGCTTGCGGTTAGGCCTCCCACCGCGCTCCCGCGAGGTCGAGCTTGCGGTTAGGCCAGGGCAGATCGGAGCTCCCGGCCATCCAGCTGTCACTGCTTGGTCCGGTTGAGCGTGCCGCCTCCCTTTCCATGCACTCCTCCCACCGCGCTCCCACAAGGTCGAGCTTGCGGTTAGGCCAGGGCAGATCGGAGCTCCCGGCCATCCAGCTGACACTGCTTGGTCCGGTTGAGCGTGCCGCCTCCCTTCCCGTGCACTCCTCCCACTGCGCGCCCATCAGGTCGAGCAGGGCGGAGCGGCACTCTCGCCGCGCTCCCGCAAGGTCGAGCTCTGCGGTGGGGCCTAGGCAGAGCGCTGCCCCCAGCCTTTCAGCTGGCGCTGTTTGGTTCGGTGAGCGCGCCGCCTCCCTTCCCGTGCACTCCCCTGTGCCCCGCCCCCGCGCTTCCGCCAGGTCGAGCAGGGCGGAGTGCCGCCCTTACCTCGCTCCCGTAAGGTCGATCTCGGCGGTGGGGTCACGGCAGAGCGTGGCTCCCAGCCATTCAGCAAGCACTGCTTGGACTGGTGATCATGCCGCCCTCCTTTCTGTGCACTCCCATGGGCCCCGGTCCCACGCTTCTGTATGGTCAAGAGGACCAGTGCAGCGCGGTCATGGGTCTGTGTTCTCCTCTGGCTCCGAGGTCGTCGACTGTGTTTCTCCCTGTGGGGAGGCGAGTCTAGAACGACCGGATCAGAGCCCAGCGAGTTGGCACGATCGGTTCTCGGACCCTGGTTCCACTGCGGCTGCGGAAGAGGGGTGGGACGTTGGGTCGGTTGACCAAACCTCCTATCTTTCTCTGTCTGTGGACTCTTCCGGTGAGGAAACGTTTGGCGCGGCTGTGATTCGGCCCTTTCAGGTGCACGATCCCAGTCTTCTGCCGCGCGGACTTTGTTCTTCTCCTACGCGATCACACGCTCTGCAACGGGCTTATGCCGTGTGGCGTCGACAAGTTCACGACAGCGCTATTCTGAGGGTGGTGCGGGACGGATATAAAATTCCGTTCACAACTCCTCCGCGTCTGTCACTTGAGCCTCTTGCTTTTCCTAAACCCTTTCACCCTGAGAAGGTGAAGGTGTTGGACGAGGAAGTCGCTTCTCTGCTGGTCAAGCAGGTTGTTCAGGAGGTGTCTCTTGCCTCACCGGGGTTTTACTCCAGAATTTTCGCGGTTGCGAAACATTCCGGTGGGTTTCGCCCGGTTCTAGACCTCTCGCGGTTGAACAAGTCTGTTCGCGAGATGCCTTTTAAGATGGAGTCTTCCAGGTCGGTGCGTGATGCGATTCGCCCTGGCGATTGTGCCACGTCATTGGACCTGCAGGATGCGTACTTCCATGTCTCGATGCATCCGGACATGTGGAAGTATCTGCGTTTCGTCTGGGGAGACCGGGTTTTTCAATTCGTTTCCCTGCCTTTCGGTCTGTCTACTGCCCCTTTCATTTTCACCAAGATCACCAAACAGTTGGCGATGTTGGTGAGGGGCAGGGGAGTGCGTTTGCGGATGTACCTGGACGATTGGTTGATTTTACATCGCTCGTCTCGGCAGTGTGCCCAGGACACGGAAACGGTGGTCCAACTTGCACAGGACCTTGGTTTCAACTTCTCGTTGAAAAAGTCTGACTTCCTTCCGTCAACTTCATTTCAGTACCTCGGCATGCAGTTTGTCACGTACAGAAATTCTTAATGTTTAATCAGTAATCTGAAAGAATTTCTGTACTTAGATTTCTGTGTATTTTTGGGTCATTCTGCATTTAGTTCTGTATGATAACAAGATGTTTGCAATGATGAATTCTAAAGGTTCGGGACAACGTCATGTTTTGGAGAGGGAATGACGTCAACGCAGGTTGCTTTAGAAAAAAACGTCACCAATAGCGGAGTTGGAGAAGGATTCGAAAAGGAGGAGGGAGCAAAACAGTTGAGTTGGACCAGCAGCAGCAAGAGGATGAGGAGGAGAAAGAGGAAGAAGAAGAGGAAGAAGAAGATGATTGAAGAAGAGGAGGAAGAGGATAGCAGAACCGTCAGGCTACCAGACCGACACCTGCATCCATGAAGAAGATGAAGAAGAGGAGGAAGACGATTGAAGAAGAAGAGGACGGGAAGAAGAAGAGAAGGAAGACGATTGAATAAGAAGAAGGATATCGGATCCGTCAGGCCACCAGACCGACGCTCTGTATCCGAGAAGAAGATGAAGAGGAAATCGATAGCAGCACCGTCAGGCCCCCAGACCGACGCCTGCATCGATGAGAGTGTCCGGGTTCATATTCGTGAGGGCGGGAGAGGACTGACGGGAGTGACCGGGTCCATGCTCGTGAGGATGGGAGAGGACCACGGAAATTAAGACGATGATAGGGTATCTGTGAAGAAGATGAAGAAGAAGAAGACCATTGAAGAGGAAGCAGAGGAAGAGGACGAAGAAGAAGAGGAGGAAGACGATTGAATAAGAAAAAGATTGCAGAAGAAGAAGAAGAGGGAGAAGAGGAGAAGGACGATGGCAGCACCGCCAGGTCATCAGAGAACGACGACTACATCAGGAGGAGGGGAAGAAGGATAGCCGCATCGCCAGGTCATCGGAGAACGACGACTGCATCGGGAGGAGGGGAAGCAGAAAGACTGACGACGGAGTGGATTGGCAAGATGGAAAATGGAACTTTGAGTGTTGACACGAGCAAGGATACAGCTGAAGATCCTCTGCAGGATCTCACCACCAAGGTGAAGACGTTTCATTTTTATTCTTATTGTACTGTTCTGAACTTGGAGTACACCGGAGAGAGAGAGAGAGAGAGAGACGCTATCCTCTGTGGGTTTTTGTGTGTGTTTGTGTGTTCGTCTTGTCCGGCCGTGTCTGTTTTGGTAATGCGATTGAAATCGCCAGAGAATTGTCTGTTTTGGCAGGGCGATTGAAGTCGCCAGAGATTTTGTCTGTTTTGGTAGTGCGATTGAAATCGCCAGAGAATTGTCTGTTTTGGCAGGGCGATTGAAGTCGCCAGAGATGTGTCTGTTTTGGTAGTGCGATTGAAATCGCCAGAGATTAATTGAACTACAAAGATTCATGTTTTGTATAATTAAATAATTATATTGTTAACAACTGTTTATTTTTCTTTGGCTGAATCTGAGAGAGAAATATAACGGTTGTAACATCAAGCAACCCCAAGACGGTTGTGACATCTGGTGACCCCAAAGACTAGGTTCTAACATATTGGTGACACCGATTTTCTCCAGCGTTCAAAAGATGTGACACAGTTCGACACTCTCGCCTTCTCTGTCCGTCCGTCCGCGGACAGGTTGCGGTCGTTGTCAGACCTACTCTCTCACTTACGTG
Organism: Theodoxus fluviatilis; assembly: GCA_034096865.1. Lineage (NCBI taxonomy): Eukaryota > Metazoa > Mollusca > Gastropoda > Cycloneritida > Neritidae > Theodoxus > Theodoxus fluviatilis. Next base: position 351,402 of record JAWQFJ010001790.1, on the reverse strand, counting down.
GTGTGGAGAGCGCTCCCTATCGTGCTCTTCTCTCCTTGCTTGGCAAGATGGAGTCGATGGCTACCCTGTTGCCTTTGGCACGGGTCGCCAAACGACCCCTGCAGAGGCAGCTTGCCAGCCGGGTCTCCGACTGCTCCGATTTTGATCAGATGGTGCTTCTGGGGGACTGGTTTCGGGAAGCCACCTTGCGTTGGATGGACGTGACGTGGCTCCATTCTTCTGTCCCTATCCGTCCCCAGGGTCCTATCGTCTATCTGTTCACAGACGCTTCGAGGAACGGTTGGGGTGGGCACACAGACACGGACTCGGTGTCCGGTCTGTGGTCTCAGAGCGAGTCGCGGCTGCACATCAACTTTCTGGAGATGGAAGCAGTTTTTCTCTCTCTCCAGGGGTTACTGGTCAGTCTTGAGGAATCGGCACGTAACAGTCTCAGGTGACAATGTCACATGCCTGAGTTATCTCCGGCATCAAGGAGGCACAGTTTCTACGTCATTGTCTCTGAAAGCTGAGGAGATTCTGGTTTGGGCTGATTCCCATGGCATTTCCATTTCCACGGAATTCATTCCTGGAAAGTTGAATGTGCTGGCGGATCACCTAAGCCGGAGGAATCAGGTTCTGCCTACAGAGTGGACTGTAGCGCATCAGGCTCTAGAGCAGGTGTGGCTTCGCTGGGGCAAGCCGATGGTGGATCTGTTCGCCACCCGGTTCAACACGCGTTTGCCGTGTTACTTCTCCCCTATGCATGATCCACAGGCTCTCGGGCGGGATGCCTTTGCTAGGTCGTGGTCGGGCATGGAAGTCTACGCTTTCCCTCCCACGCGGCTTCTTCCGAGGGTGTTGGCCAAGGTCGCCCTGGAGCGTCCTCGCATGATCCTGGTCGCGCCTTTCTGGCCTGGAGCTTCCTGGTTCCCTGATCTGCTGGCTCTGGCCGATGGGGAGCGCATCGAGCTTCATCTCTCTGCGTGCACTCTCGTGCAACCTCGTTCGGGAATTGGCCATCCGAATGTTCACTTGTTGAACCTTTCTGCTTGGCTTCTTTCCAACACAGGATCACCTGGCTAGTTCCTTGTTTTCTCGTTTGTTTTGCACGTAGTCAGATCTTTCCTCCTCTGTGGGATGGGTTTTCTGCTTCTCCGTTTCTAGGTCGTATCCCTAGAATGTGTTGTTGATCCTTCTGCTGGTGCCTCTCGGACTCATGTACTCCGCAAGGTTGCCACCTCTGTAGCGTTTGCCAAGAGTATCTCTTTGGTTCACTTTATGAGGGCGGTCTGCTGGTGCAGTGACTGTGTTCACACGCTTTTAACTGTGTGAGGTTCGGGTTCGTCATGTCAACGACACCTTGGGCATCAACAAGTGGTTGTTGCGGATTGGCTCTTCGTGTTTGAGTGTGAGTAGTTTTTTCTGTTGGGTCAGGTGTTTATGCACAACCCACCGCCCATTGCTGGGCAATCATATCACTGGTTTGTCTACTGGTACAGTATGTGGGAAAACTTTAAGAAATTTAAACTAATTTCTATGTTTTCCTAACATACTTACCAGTAGACAAATTACTGTCCCACCCACCTCCCCGTTTGTGCATTTGCTCGGGTTATCTCGGCAATGTCAAGAGAACGACGTGCTGCCTGCTCATGCTTATATAGACGAGAGCGATCACGTGGCAAGGGGAGTTACCTCCCCTTTGTTGACGTGCTTCCTGCTGAGTCTAAAGCATTCGGATTGGCGGGGCAGGCAGTCACGTGTGGGTAAGATTTTTGCAAAATCTCTTTTCGAGGTCAAAAGGTCATATATCACTGGTTTGTCTACTGGTAAGTATGTTAGGAAAACATAGAAATTAGTTTAAATTTCTTAAACATGTAGTGTTTTTGACTTCATAATTCAGTAGTTTTGGAAATAGGGTACTGCTTAAAATGTTTTTACATATGTACAGCAGTATATTTGTTACGTACATTCTTTTTTATGTTATCTTTTGTCACGAGCATTGCAACAGCACATCTGGTTATAGTGTTAAAGACATAATTATAGGATAGCAGAGACTACAGGAACAGCATTTTCTTTACTTCAGAGGGTAGTTGGATCTTTTGCTTTGTGGTTAATTTTTAATCCAGGAGTTCTCTTTACCTTAGGAGGAAATTGTAAATGCCTTGCTCAGCTGTGGCAGGTGTTTAACGAGTTAAAGGAGTTTGTGAACTTGTGTATTGGTTCTGTCATTTTAACGTACCCCATGCACATGTAGTTTGCAACCATGGGATGAAGGCAGTGTGTGCTTCCCTGGCTTTTCAAGGGCTGCATTCCTTGTTCTTGTTTCATGACACTTTCTATGTTGTTTGCCTGCAGCCTGGGGGTGAATGCGCTGGACCTGGCGCGGAGCTGCACAGAGCTGTTCTACTTTCCCCACGTGCTGGAGCTGCTACTGCATGAAGTGCTGGAGGCTGAGGCCACGTCCAAGGACCCCATTCCTGGTAACTCCTCGTTTGTGGCAGTGTGTCACTACTGCTGTCCACTCAGTCCTGTATTTTGTAAGTAGCTGTCCTCTCAGTCCTGTGCTTTATAAGTAGCTGTCCTCTCATTCCTGTGTATTTTGTAAGTAGCTGTTGTTACGAAACGCATATTTCCCTTTTTGATGTTGGTTGTTGTGTATTATGCAGTGGGTTGGGAAATGCCTGCCAAGCTGTTATGTAGCTTTAACTCTCTGGCAACGTAACGCCTCATATGGGGCGTTGCCTTCAAAGCATTCCTGTATTTTCACGAATGGTCTAAGGGAGGCAACTCCAGTTTAGAATTATGTAGGGACCACTTTTCCACAGTGAGTTACCTTTCTTTATGATTTCTTTTGAGGGGAGTTTGAATCAGTGAATTTTTTATGTGAACACCCTATGTTTTGCAAAAATGGCCGACAACTACTTTTCCGTGAAAATCTATCAATTTATATAGTGATTTTTCTTTTCTAGGTGCCTTTTTTATATTGCAAATGCTATCAGAATATAGGTAAATATATTGGCATTGTTTTTGCATTTCAGATTTTTTTTTTTTGAAGGTACCATTCCAGCATTTTTCAATTCTTGCAACTTGACTGACGATTTTTGAACTTTTTTTTTTTTTTTTTTTTTGCTGATTACATGCATTATTTCAGTAGATATAACTCAAATCATGCACATTGAAACATTTTGATCATGATTTGTTTGAATTAAGTGAATAAATATCTTTTATTTGATATATAGCTTTTGTCATTATTTCATGGCTTTCTATTTTTGTTAGATTTTTGAAAATGCTTGAAAAACCTACGTTGCCAGTGAGTTAATATTTCTGCCAAGCCAGTGCTAATAGCGAGATTTGTGTGGTGTGTGGAGATTTGGAAGGAAAATCGAATGGTGAACCTTGTTTTCCTTCTAATGGAGAAACGAACTTAGTAGAACGTTTGAGATGAGATTGAACTCATCTCGGTTCGTATTCAGCCATTGACCAATCCGCAGTGGACTTTTTAGAAGATGGACTAATGAGACAGCTCAATTATTGATCAATGGAAAGATGACTGGTTGTGTGAACAGTTGATTGGTCGTTTAGTGTAAAATCACGACTCAAGACACCTTCCAGCGATGTGATTGGTCGAGGACAGCAAGTAGACTTTTGCTGTCGTATAAAAACCCGTGTTATGGAATTATATAGTGTGCCCGTTATAGAGTTTTCACAGGGACAGACTATGTGAGTATGGCGCCCTGTCTGAGAGTTCACCCGCTGAGCGGGCTGTGAAAACCCGTGAAGTTTCTTCCACTGAAAACGATGCCCAGTCGTCCACTGCAAGTGACTATGTATAGTCAGGGGGCTGAATGGAGTTTCTGCCCTCGCTCCTGCCCAGAAAGAGACAACGCTAAGGTATCTCCAGTTTCTTTTCTTGAAAAGTTCTCTTCTCCACGTGAATTGCGCCTCTTACTCCCTGTACTGAGGAAATGACTTCGGAGGTTCTCCGACGCATGAGAAGACGCCTGTGAGAAAGTTACGACTGACTCCATCACCGCGTCGACCTTCCCCATTGCCTCGACCGCCCGGCCGTCCGTCACGTCAGATGGAATACTGTCGTCTGCTCCATGACCTCTCGCTTGTCCACGTACGCCCCTGCGCTTCTACAGCTTCTCCAGCCCAAGTTCAAGTCAAGACATCAGTCTCCTCTACATGAAACGGGAATAACGTCTGCCTCCTCTCCCTGCGAGGCATTTTCCCTTTTCGTCGTGTGTGGTGAAACGTGAATTCATATGCGGATAAATCCCCCCCCCCCCCATTTTCCTCGCTCCAGTATTGTGCAGGCGAGAGCGCGCTCGCTGCTGATTGGCTGAACACCACAAGTCTCAGTTAAGTATTGGTTTTTCTGGCTTGGCAGGCCACTTTCTTTTAAGTATCATTTATTTTTGGGAAAGGTTTATTTTAATTAGCAATGCGTTTCAGTTTCTTCTTGATTTATTGAATATTGTGTCGAAAATTTCACTCATGACATTCTGACTTATCCATGATTAAAGATCTTTTGAAGTTTGATTTCGGTATCCCATCCCTCATTTGTGGACGTATGTCATCGTTGTCTGAATGAGGAATGGAAGGTGGCAAGTTGGTCATACAGTTTATCCCTAGACAGAAAACGATCCAAAGAAAAGATTAATCATCTTATGACAGCTTGTAACACTGTCCTCTCAGTCCTGTGTATTATGTAAGTAGCTGTCCTCTCATTCCTGTGTATTATGTAAGTAGCTTTCCTCTCAGCCCTGTGATTTGTAAGTAGCTGTCCTCTCAGTCTTGTGCTTTGTAAGTAGCTGTCCTCTCAGTCCTGTAGCTGTTCTGTGTATTTTGTAAGTAGCTGTCTTTTCCATTCTTTAGCTGTCCTGTCTGTCTTTGAGGTAGCTGTCCCCTCAGTTTATTGTCAATCCTGCCTTGGCTTGTACAGTCACTGTTGTGCTGCCTGTGGAAAACATGTGAACTGATGCAGGCTGCTGGGTGTAGAGGGCAACGCTGCTGTATTGGATCTGTACTGCTGCATGCCTGCTCCTGGGAGAAGCTACCCAGGCTGTCTGTACCTTGGCTGTTCCATAGCACGCACAGATGTCCTCTGCACTGCACACTGTTCACCCTGCCTGCCTCTCCTGCCCTAGTTCTGTCTGGATCAAGTGCTGAGAATACATGTTGTATGGAGAACATTTCCTTTACATGAGTTTATTTGTCTTCTAGTTTTTTCCCTAGAGTTTGAATGATTTGCCATCTTTCATCCATTATTTACTTCATACATTTTTTGGCTGCTTCATTTGTGAAGTCTTGAATTCGTTGCACCAAAGTATTTTGATTTGCAGTATGAAGTGTTCATTCATTCAATGTTCATTCGTTCATACAATTGTTCATTCATTTGCCCATTCATTTCACAGCTCTGAAAGAGAAATGCCATGTTTGCACAACTTTTGTCACCTTCTGCCATTCCTCTATTATACATCTATTCACCTTTCATTGTGTCTTCACCCCTTCTTTGTCATTTCTTGATATCTCCTCATTTCATCATCTGTTGCTGCACATCCTCACTCCAACCCACGCCCACTGAGACAGTGATGCTGACTGTGTCTATGGCTTGACAGACCCACTGCTGCCAAGGGTGGTGGCCTTCATCCAGGAGTTCCCAGAGTTCCTGCAGACTGTGGTCCACTGTGCCAGGAAGACAGAGGTGGCGCTCTGGCCCTACCTCTTCTCCACCGTTGGCAACCCCAAGGACCTCTTTGAGGTGAGTCAGGTCCACCATGCTGTGACTGTGTGTCTGTAGTGGAGCTTTGCATTTGGGGACGGCTCAACGTTGTTTTGAAGGGTATGTGTATAGCTTCTTTGTAATGTGACTCAAATGATCTGGAAGACAGCAGAGTTAGCAATGTTGTTCACCAGGGAGTATAAATGTGTGGTTTGAGCATCCATCAGTGGGTGGAAAGTTGCAATTTAAAAAAAAGCAACTTTACCTTTACCTTGTGGAGATGTAGGTAGTAGGAGCTGCTTTGGAAAATGTTATGTGTTATGTACAGAATGTGTGTACTTCAGCTGCTTCCTTTTCCAGTTTAGAAATGACAAGTGATTGAAGTGGAGGTTTAGAAGTTTAGATCATAGAATGAAATAATGCAGATTAAAGATGAACATTAAATAGTCTGAACATGAGATTGGTGCATTGAGCAACTGTAGTGCATGTCTTAAGGTCCTGTAAGTCATTTACGTGTTTCATTCCCCAGTCCTGTAAGGATTATGCAGTTTGTAGAAAAAAATCTGTCATATAATAGCCATGTGGGGTGGGCAGCTATGGGCAGTACAGGATTGAGTAGAGTGGGCGGTAATGGGTGGTACAGGATTGAGCAGGGTGGGCAGCTATGGGCAGTACAGGATTGAGTAGAGTGGGCGGTAATGGGCGGTACAGGATTGAGCAGGGTGGGCAGCTATGGGCAGTACAGGATTGAGCAGGGTGGGCAGCTATGGGCAGTACAGGATTGAGTAGAGTGGGCGGTAATGGGCGTTACATGATCTGATGAGATAGTTATAGGGTTTGTTTGTTTGTTTTCCCCTGCAGGAGTGCCTGATGAACTCTGACCTGAACACTGCGGCCTCCTACCTCATCATCCTGCAGAACCTGGAGAAGCCCATGGTCAGCAGACAGGTGAGTGCAGCTGCTCTCCTCTCATAGACCCCTATAGGCAGTGTCTTCCTTCCAGATTTGACAAAGGCAAATAACAAGGGGAAAAGATATTTGACTTGTTCTTACTCTAACTAGCTCTACTGATACTGTGGTCAATGGCCTTACATAGCCTACCAAAACTGTAAAGCCTCATCCAGTCATTTATTCTTTCATTCATTCATCCATTCATTCACTCATTCATTCATTTGTTCATTTGTTCATTCATTCATTCATTTGTTCATTTGTTCATTCATTCATTTATTCATTTGTTCATGTCTCAATATATATAGATAGGAGACTTTTCTGTTATGTTTGTTGGTCTGTGATGACTTTTTTGTGTTTTTGTTTCCTCAACATCTGCTCTTGGCAGAGAAGGCCATTTTGCTTTGCTTTGTTACCTGCAGTTTTTGGTGAACTGGAAAAGTGTCAGTCCAGTGCCAAAACACTTTGTCAAAACTCGCTTGCACTGAATATTGAACGAAGGCCAAGGGTATTTTGAGGATAAATCGAACACACATACCTGCCTCATAGTTTTTCCCACATTGGAAGTTTTGTTTTGAGGTTTCTTGCTTTCATTTCTCACTCAGCACAAGGGCTGCCTGTGTAGAATCGTCCTCTCTGTTGCAGCATGCCACCCTACTGCTGGATTCTGCCCTGGACAGGGCAAACTGGGAGCTGTGCCGTGACCTTGTCAGGTTCCTCAAGGCCATAGGTCAGTTCAGCCTTGCCTTGTGTTCCAGTGGAATTGTGCAGCCTGTATTAGGTTCTTCATCAATGAGGGATATATCTAGCGTCACTGTTGATTGCAAAACTTGACAAGACTTTCACTTCACACAAACATCAGATTGAAAGCCATGACAACCCCATGACTTCACACAAACATCAGATTGAAAGGCATGACAACCCCATGACTTCATACAAACATCAGATTGAAAGGCATGACAACCCCATGACTTCACAGAAACATCAGATTGAAAGCCGTGACAACCCCATGACTTCACACAAACATCAGATTGAAAGGCATGACAACCCCATGACTTCATATAAACATCAGATTGAAAGGCATGACAACCCCATGACTTCACACAAACATCAGATTGAAAGCCGTGACAACCCCATGACTTCACACAAACATCAGATTTAAAGGCATGACAACCCCATGACTTCATATAAACATCAGATTGAAAGGCATGACAACCCCATGACTTCATACAAACATCAGATTGAAAGGTATGACAACCCCATGACTTCATACAAACATCAGATTGAAAGGCATGACAACCCCATGACTTCACACAAACATCAGATTTAAAGGCATGACAACCCCATGACTTCATATAAACATCAGATTGAAAGGCATGACAACCCCATGACTTCACACAAACATCAGATTGAAAGCCGTGACAACCCCATGACTTCACACAAACATCAGATTTAAAGGCATGACAACCCCATGACTTCACACAAACATCAGATTGAGAGCCGTGACAACCCCATGACTTCATACAAACATCAGATTGAAAGGCATGACAACCCCATGACTTCATACAAACATCAGATTGAAAGGCATGACAACCCCATGACTTCATACAAACATCAGATTGAATGCCATGACAACCCCATGACTTCACACAAACATCAGATTGAAAGGCATGACAACCCCATGACTTCATACAAACATCAGATTGAAAGCCATGACAACCCCATGACTTCACACAAACATCAGATGACTTTTCCTTGCCTGATGAATTTTTTTTTGGGGGGTGGGGGTGGGGGTGGGGGGTGGGGTGGGGGACTGAACTGGTTTGTTGCCAGGCCAACAACCCATTCAAAACCTGTGTCAATAATCAATAACATCATTCATATGTATCGTATATGATTGTGCATTTCTAATCCTTGGGAAGGATTCCATGAGTATGCATACAATACATAACGTGACATAGAAAGAGAGTTTTGTGTGTGTTGGTGGGACAGCCTTCAGTACCGAATACTGATCATTTGTTCATACTTTAGTGTCAAGTGCTGCATCAATCTGACATTCTGTGCTAGAAGTCTGAAACCTGTGGCCATTTTTTGTGCCTTGCAGACCCTGCTGATGTGGATGCTGCACCCCAGGTCCCTGTCTACTCTCGAGCCTCCTCCTCCTCCTTCCCTGCTGGCTACGGCAGTCCTCCGCTGTCCCCCGTGGATGCTGGCACCATGAACTTTGCTAATGTCAGCAATGTCAGCAACCTGGGTCGTGTGCGGACAGCCAGCCTTGCCACTCCCGATGCTGTGGTGGAGATCCCCAAGGCCAAGGAAAAGCTCAAGCATACCATTTCTGACTCCCAAGTCCCTGGGAAAAAGTAAGTTGTTTGTGTGGCTGTTCCGGTGGCTGGGCATATGCTGTGGGATCTGTGACAGTAGGTTAGCTCTGTGTGTGAACTTGAAGTTAAAACGATCATTGAAGTCAGTGGCTTCAACTAAGTTCAAGGCAGTAAATCTGTTATCTTCTGATGGTATCAAGTATTTGCATTCATTACAATATCTATACGTTGCAGTCTGTGGAAAGCACTCCTCGAAACTTCAGCCTTTTTATGAGTTCTTCTTATACATTTGGAGCCAAATTTGCAGAGATTTTTATTTGATACCAGCCACTTTATCCCCTGACAAAGTAGATTTGCCAGTTCCATGAAATTGAAAATATTAGAGGCTCTGTCATGTTCCTGTTTAATTCTCTTTCCACTTTTGGCATCCTCAAGCTCTTGGAAGTTTTATAGATCCCTAAATCTGAGGACTTCTTCACGCTTGGCATCTTTTCCCTGTCTTTCCAGACATGCTGGTGCCAAAGGCAAGGCAGGGCCATGTGCAGGGGACCAGACTGCAGACCAGGTCTTCATAGACATGATCCTGTGTCGCCACGCACGCAAACTGCTGCACAGCAACCAACTCCGTGCTCTGGGGTCCTTTGCCGCCAACATGGATGACTTCAGCCTGGTGGGCTGGCTTCGCAAGGAGAGGTGAGCCCTCCCTTTTTAGAACTGCATTGATCTTGCCTGCCTCATTAAAAGGGGGTGAAAGACATGAATCATTTTGCACTCATTGATTGCAAGATTAGAGTCAAATTTGAGTGCACTAAATGTTTGAGCATCTCTTTTTTTTAACTCTTTGATTTGAAAAAAAGATTTGGTGTGGAAGGATTTTTTAATGATGCAAATTTTTAAATTGATAAATACTTTTCTGGCTTATTTTTTTAGATAAGTTTCCTTGGTCATTGAAGTAGCTGGATTGTCTCCTGCAGCTGAATCACAGAAAATAGGAAGTGAAATTGATGACCAAGGACTGCATTCTGGATGGATTTTAAAAGTGTATGTGTGTGTGTGTGTGTGTGTGGCAGAGTGCGGGCGGCCAAGGTGGAGGACTTTGTGAAGGCCTTGAGAGACCTGCACCAGCAGTTCGAGTGGCCCCTGCCCCTCCTCTCCTACACTGCCTTCCAGCAGATGAAGAAAAACCAGGCCTGTGAGTAGTGGTGTTTTCTTCTACCAGAATGCCATGGGTCTTGGCCATTGATGTAGGTCTGCTTCTCCCGCTGCTCTGAGCTCCTGTCACTGTCCGGATTTGGCTCCCAGAAGCTATAAGTAGTCCTTCTTTCCTGTCATTTCACATCTGCTTTTGAATTATCTTTTTTCAGTCCATTCTTCAGTCTCATCTCCTGACTATATTCATCTGTAACATTGTCGTTCATGTCCATTATTCTTATCATCATCAATGCAAAGATGCATTTTTGCATATATTTGTTTATTCCTTTGAAAATATCTAAATGCTTTTTTCATGCATGCAAATATTTGATACTGTTATGCCTAAATTCGGCTTCCTTAGATTTTGATTATTAAACATAATTATTTTCTTAAATCATTTATTCATTCTTCAATTTAAATCAGTTGAGTTCTCTTCTTTGTCTTCAGTACTTAGTCAGATCAGATTTGCTGACTACCAGAACTAAACCAATCACCCAGTTGTTGACTCACTTGGTAGGAGCTTGCAACTGTTCCTCAACAGCCCTCTTCTATTCAGAATTGTTATTATCAGGTACATGAATCAAACAAGCACAAGGAAATAACATGATGACATGATTAGTACAGGCCGATTGTTGACTTCATGATCTATTCAGTCAGCAGTTAATACACAACCTCCCACACAGACACATCTGATTTCCACTCATGCACTCCCTGTGCGTTGCAGTCTCCACTTCAAGCCTGGCATCTTCCTCGCTGATGGAGGAGGATGTGATGGGGGGCATGGGGGAGCTGGACCGAGTCATCACCACCAGCACCGGGGACACGGTGGTGGTCAGTGCCCTGGGAGGAACTCTGAAGCAGCTTCCTCTGGATGCCCAGCTCTCCAGCTCGGACGACATCTTCCTCCGGCCCCAGAACAACAGGAGTGAGTGTGGCTTCTACCACGTGTGCTGCTGTGCAGTGTGTACCCAGTCTTTGGCAAGAGCCAGTGGAAAGAAGCAATACTTGGGATTTTAGGTCAAGCTGAAGATTTTTGTCATGTGTCTTGTTACCATAGTCAGGGACTGAATCATCTCATCTGCATTGCTCTTGATGGTCTGTGGTCCAGCCGGTCAATCTTCAATATCCACTTTTACTTTGGCAATACTGACAAACTGCATAGGCAGGCATGACACTGCACAGGGGTGTTACAACTTGATGCTCTCCCTCAGTTGCATTGAGAGATAATGTTTTTGCACTATGCCTTCTTTGCCTGTTTAGGCGCTTGCCTTTTTTTACCAACAAGGAGGAGCAGGGCAATTTTAGCACCTTGACCAGAACATGTTCAGAGAGAAATACTGTGGAAAACTAGAAAGAGAAAAGAAACTACACTGACACAAAAAGTGAAACCAAATCTTTGTGAGGACCATGGCAGGAAAAAGTTTCATCCACACTTGACAAAAGTAATGAGTTTGAAGTGCACTTAGTTGGATATATGGCAAGACCTCTTGTGTGGCAAGCCTAGAGCTTTGGTGAGAAAACACTGACCACCACAGTTACAGCTGAAAGTCCTACTTCCTTGACTGAAAATGGTTGGAGGAAGGTGAGACTCACTTCGATGCACATCATGAAGACTGAATTGACATATTGCAGTAAGGCCTTCTAAACATTTTGGTTGATATTTTAGTGTTCGTGTGGTATGCTTATGGAGACTTCATGTTGATTCTTCTAAATCTGGATGTATCTGTGGCTAGATACATGTTTACACTGATGCACTGAACACTTGGAATACCACTCTTCACCTCTGTGCCTCTGTGTTGTTGCCAGCTGAGGACAGCAGTGTGGCCACCAACGACATCTCTGACAGCAACTCCATACCAGGAGACTACGAGTTTGTCAATGACTCCCTGCTGACCTATGACCAGTTGGACATGGTGGACCTGCTGTCCTTGTCCCAGGAGATTGCCAACAAAGGCCCCCACCAGGCTGAGGTGGAGCTCAGGTACAGAGTTGTCTCCCTTCCTAGGCCAGGGAAGCAGTAACTCACATGTACATTGTGTGCTGTGTGTGTGTGTGTGTGTGTGTGTGTGTGTGTATGTGTGCTCTGTGTCAGTGTGTGTGTGTGTTTGAGTTTGAGTGTATGTGTTTGTGTGTGTGCATGTGTTTGTGTGTGTATGTGTGTGTGTGCTCTGTGTTTGTGTGTGTGTGTGTGTGCGTGTGCGTGTGCGTGTCTGTGTGTCTGAGAGTCTGTTTGTGTGTCTTTGTGTGTGTGTGTGTGTGTGTGTGTGTGTTTTGTGTGTGTGTGTGTGTGTGTGTTTGAGTGCATATGTGAGAGTGTGTTTGTGTGTGTGCGTTTGTGTGTGTGTGTGTGTGTGTGTGTGTGTGTGTGTGAGTGCATGTGTATGTGTGTGTGTGTGTGCATACACAAATCTGACAATGGCAGCAAATGTGTGGAAAGTGAGACAACATGTAGCATAGCTTGTGCTTGCCATCTCAAGAATGAAACCTGTGACAGTCTTGAGTCATATGAATGCGAGTGAAATAAGTTTCCTTGACACCAATCCTCCAGGAAGCTTCACCAGACAGACTGATGATGTTATTGGTTTGAATTAATATAGTTCTTGATAATACATTTTTGCATGGATACCAATGCTCATGTATACACATTTATGCATCTGTCTCTAAGTGGCTTACAGTCTTGAAAACTTCACAACATAGTAGTCATAAAATGATTTTTCTCTCTGTGTAATACCACAGACTTGTTATGGCAGAGCTGGGGAGTGTGCTCTTGCATTTCATCAACCAAGGAGTTCAGTGAAGGGGGTAGGGACTCTGAGTGACTCTGCTCTTGTTGACATTGTTTTCTTATCTCCGCTGTTCCATCTCCTGGCAGATACCTGCTGCAGATCCTTCTGGAGGCAGGGTGCCTGGAGTGGGCGCTGATTGTGGCAGTGGTGCTTCGTGACACGCTGGCAGTGGTGCGCACCGTCAACACCGCCTCCATGACAGACACGCCTCTGGAAATGGTGGCACGCATGCGGGAAGGCCTTTCCTACCTGGAGCTGTGGGCAGACACAGAGTGGTCAGTTGTCTCCCTTCTTGCTGCTGTGATATCACTCTTGTAGGTGTGCTTTAGGAAGGGAGGAGTGGAAAGGAAGATAGAGGATGACATAGCAAACGATGTGGGGATTATAGGCACATGACTGCTGAAAGCAGTTGTAACCTCGAAAGAGCTCTCACGTGGTGTAATAATTATTTGTCCTTTTGTGATGCCGAGTCATTATACTGATAGCATGGCATGTGTCAAAGCAGCTACCAAACAACTCTTAGTAATTTATCATGCTAGTGCTTAATGTTAATAATCCAGATTTCTCCCATCCTGGGATTGAACCACGGCACTGTGCCTCGTGCATAGTCAAAGGCCAATGCTTGCTTGCCTAAATCTGCTTTCTAAAGACAGGGTTTCTATAGGGAAATAGAGGTTTAGGAGCTAACATTGCAACATGCAGGAGGGGCTGCCAGGCAGCCCTATCTTGCAATTACCTATTGGCTGCTACCTTGCGTTGCTACCCTGTATTGTAATCCTGTGTGTGCGTAATATGAATGTACAGTACATGTCCAAGGTGAACATTTGTGATGCACCTTCGTGACTTTGTGAGTGTTGGTTCTATGTCTATGACTCCTCCCCCCCCCCCCCCCCCCCCCTGGGTTCGGAGTAAGAATTGACCCACCACGCCTCCCTACACGATTTGTAAGAGGCGAATACCTAGGGACATCGTGACTTGCCTTACGTTTACTCTAAACTATTCTAGTGATTTTTGTGCTCAATGGCCTTACATAGCCGACAAAGGCTGATAGGCCGTAAAACACCATCCATCCATCCATCTTCACCCCTCCCCTTCCCCCCCTCAAAAAAAACAAGATAAAAAAGAAGGAAAACATGTCCTGACAGGAGCTTTTTCAACCTCTCCATCATGTTTACAATATACATGTGCAGATCATGCTAGTCCTGAAATGGACGTCCACTCTTTGACACAAACTGTAGTTGCCTCCCTTGATCCATCATAATTTCTGCTGTGGGGAATTCTTACATGGCCCAAGGGTTCCTCTGAGCCATGTTGATCACTCTTGTGTGCTGAATCCCCCTTTTCTAGCAAGGCTCAGCTATTGTGGAATAACATGAATGAAAGTTATCAGAAATGTCACTATTAGTTGAATCAGTCATTTGTTGGAGACCTGTCTCTGGTGATTGTAATATCTGTCTCACTGTGTCACCCTTTGCCTAGTTAATAACGTTTGTTTGGTATAAGTTTCACTGTAGCTTTTAAAAGCCCCGCAGCCAGGGGTTCCAGCAGGCAGGGGTTCCAGCAGGCAGGGGTTCCAGCAGCCAGGGGTTCCAGCAGGCAGGGGTTCCAGCAGCCAGGGCTTCCAGCAGCCAGGGGTTCCAGCAGGCAGGGGTTCCAGCAGCCAGGGGTTCCAGCAGCCAGGGCTTCCAGCAGCCAGGGCTTCCAGCAGCCAGGGCTTCCAGCAGCCAGGGCTTCCAGCAGCCAGGGCTTCCAGCAGCCAGGGGTTCCAGCAGCCAGGGGTTCCAGCAGGCAGGGCTTCCAGCAGCCAGGGCTTCCAGCAGGCAGGGCTTCCAGCAGCCAGGGCTTCCAGCAGCCAGGGGTTCCAGCAGCCAGGGGTTCCAGCAGCCAGGGCTTCCAGCAGCCAGGGGTTCCAGCAGCCAGGGCTTCCAGCAGCCAGGGGTTCCAGCAGCCAGGGCTTCCAGCAGCCAGGGGTTCCAGCAGCCAGGGGTTCCAGCAGCCAGGGCTTCCAGCAGGCAGGGCTTCCAGCAGGCAGGGGTTCCAGCAGCCAGGGCTTCCAGCAGCCAGGGGTTCCAGCAGGCAGGGGTTCCAGCAGCCAGGGCTTCCAGCAGGCAGGGGTTCCAGCAGCCAGGGCTTCCAGCAGGCAGGGGTTCCAGCAGGCAGGGCTTCCAGCAGCCAGGGCTTCCAGCAGGCAGGGCTTCCAGCAGCCAGGGCTTCCAGCAGGCAGGGGTTCCAGCAGCCAGGGCTTCCAGCAGGCAGGGGTTCCAGCAGCCAGGGCTTCCAGCAGGCAGGGGTTCCAGCAGGCAGGGGTTCCAGCAGCCAGGGCTTCCAGCAGCCAGGGGTTCCAGCAGGCAGGGCTTCCAGCAGCCAGGGCTTCCAGCAGCCAGGGCTTCCAGCAGGCAGGGCTTCCAGCAGCCAGGGCTTCCAGCAGGCAGGGCTTCCAGCAGGCAGGGGTTCCAGCAGGCAGGGGTTCCAGCAGCCAGGGCTTCCAGCAGCCAGGGCTTCCAGCAGCCAGGGGTTCCAGCAGCCAGGGGTTCCAGCAGGCAGGGCTTCCAGCAGCCAGGGCTTCCAGCAGCCAGGGCTTCCAGCAGCCAGGGGTTCCAGCAGCCAGGGCTTCCAGCAGGCAGGGCTTCCAGCAGGCAGGGGTTCCAGCAGGCAGGGGTTCCAGCAGGCAGGGGTTCCAGCAGCCAGGGCTTCCAGCAGGCAGGGCTTCCAGCAGCCAGGGCTTCCAGCAGCCAGGGCTTCCAGCAGCCAGGGCTTCCAGCAGCCAGGGCTTCCAGCAGCCAGGGCTTCCAGCAGCCAGGGCTTCCAGCAGCCAGGGGTTCCAGCAGCCAGGGGTTCCAGCAGGCAGGGGTTCCAGCAGCCAGGGCTTCCAGCAGCCAGGGCTTCCAGCAGCCAGGGCTTCCAGCAGCCAGGGGTTCCAGCAGCCAGGGCTTCCAGCAGGCAGGGGTTCCAGCAGCCAGGGCTTCCAGCAGCCAGGGGTTCCAGCAGCCAGGGCTTCCAGCAGCCAGGGCTTCCAGCAGCCAGGGCTTCCAGCAGCCAGGGGTTCCAGCAGCCAGGGGTTCCAGCAGCCAGGGCTTCCAGCAGGCAGGGCTTCCAGCAGCCAGGGCTTCCAGCAGGCAGGGGTTCCAGCAGGCAGGGGTTCCAGCAGCCAGGGCTTCCAGCAGGCAGGGCTTCCAGCAGCCAGGGCTTCCAGCAGGCAGGGGTTCCAGCAGGCAGGGGTTCCAGCAGGCAGGGGTTCCAGCAGCCAGGGCTTCCAGCAGGCAGGGGTTCCAGCAGCCAGGGCTTCCAGCAGGCAGGGCTTCCAGCAGGCAGGGGTTCCAGCAGCCAGGGCTTCCAGCTGGAGAGGGGGCATCAAGCGGCCCCAGCCATATGTCTTTCCTTCTCTAGCTTTCTAGAGTAATGCAGCTCTAAGTTCTAACATGCCATTCTGAATGAGCATTTCTTCTTAATGTGTTGCTTCATTTCATTTTCTTCATGTCTTGGACTGCACAGCATGCCAAAGACAGACTTGTGCCTTTGTACTATATGTGACCCTATGCATGTCTGCTTACAGTGTGGGCTACCGGCCGTTCCTGCACGCCATCCGGGCACAGATCCAGGTGCTGGCACAGCTTGTGGAGCAGACGCCACCCGCGCTGCAGCTGGACATCGAGGCAGCCAACAGGGGTGAGGCCTGTGTGGACGAGGGCAACAGCTCCCCCACCCTGCAGGCCATGCGGCCCCCCGCTCCCAAGGAGCAGTCCCCTCCCCCGCAGCCAGGCTCTGCCACACCCTCCACTTCTGAGAATGGAGAGGGCCGTGACTCCAAGGGCCGTGAGTGTGTGGTGTCATGACAGGGCCCACAGTAGCCAGGTTGTCTCGGCTGCAGGGCTCCTGCCCCAAGGATCCCTGCATGTCTCCAGCGTTGAGTCAGTGTCTCGCAAGAAAGGGCCAGACTGTCTCCAGTGTTGAGTCAGTGTTGAGTCAGTGTCTCGCAGGAAAGGGCCCAACTGTCTCCCTGTGGATTCAAGCCTTTCCCCTAACTGGAATTGGCCTTTGTCACTAAGGACCAGCATCTAGAGTCACAGTTCTCTGAGAGTGGTTTCTGATATCTGCTTCTGCAATCTTGATCTTTTTCCCAAGAAAGGGATCTGTTGTAGACACCTGCTGCTAGACCTTGAACTCACTAGGACATTGATCTACCTCTGGAAATTTGGCCTTGCAGATTTCTACAGTCAGCTGCTCTACCAGGAGGCCACTTCAGAGAATTGAGAGTGACATCTGAAACACTTGTGATGTCATGCATAGACCAGAGACAGAAACTTGTCTTGGCATTTGTTTGATGCATGAGGACTTACATGCTGCCTGGAATAATTCAAGGACTGCTGTTGTGAAGGGAGAACTGAATACTGTGCTAACAATAGAATATTGGTGAATACCAACTGTGTTTAGTACCACAAATGGCTGAGAAAGAAAACTTTTATTTCATGGAACCTTCTTTCCCCATGACCGTGGATCCCAATACTGTGCTGTAAGGAAAAAGTGTGTGATGTGCACTGCATGAGTGTAGCTGTGGTTTGGTCAGCTTAGTACTGAACTAGTGACACAGTGCTCCCTAAAACACAAACTTTTGTTGTCGAACATATCAAGTTTATCTTGATTAGCAGCCAGCTGTGCTAAAAATTACTCCACACAGAGGTGGCCATTGTTGGTTATGATAAATGTTTTATTTTTGAAAAAAAGAAAAATCATTGCGCTGGTTTGGGGGAAGAATGGAATGTTGTTTTCCCCACTTTTCCTTTGCACTGGTGCTTTGTAATCAGTGATGAAGCACTTGATGAAGCACAGTGATAGAGATCAAATATGGTTTCATTGGAATATGCCAAAATGGGGAGCTTCCTGGCCCATGTTTTTTGACAGTAGTCTCTGATACAGTGCAAGGCAGGCTTACAACTGTCAGCTGTTGGTGACTTTGTTACTCACACAGACACACAACTGGCAGCATATGAATGGGCTGCATGTATAAGATTAGTCCTGATTCTTGACAGCAGAATTTTGTGGGGTTTTGTTTTTTGGAGGATATTGTTTCTGTAATTTTTTTCTCTCTCAAAAATCACATTTTCTACGACACTAAATAGACTCATGTTTAAGCTGAGAAGTGGTATTGTCTAATGCAGAAGAGATTTGATTTCATACTTGGGTTAATTCTGGTAGAACTTGTTTCCATCTAATTTTTTATTACACTGATTTACTGATGTAAAATAGCTCCTTTTCTCTGCACCTGGTGTAAGCAGGTGATATCACTAGATGGAGAGTTCAGTGCATTCTGCTATTGCCTCTTGAGTTTAAGAAAATGAACCCACAGAAATGATTTTTTGACCTTATAAAGTTATAGTAGGTACTTATGGTGACAATCTTCACCTGTGAAAATGTTTTATTATTGACACAATTCTTGATCTGTCGTTTCCACTATCAAAAAATGAATTTTGTGTAGAAAGTAAGTTGGTGCAATTTGAGACCCTAAAGAAAGAGTTTTTTTCTCCAGACATTCACAGATTTAAGTCTGGAAATGTGCACACTGACTGGCTTCACCATGGATTAACATTTGTTGTTTTCAAGAATGGAGTACAGCACTGCCTTTGGGAACTCCGCTATCACAGAGAAGCTAAAGCGAGAGCATGCAATGTTGTCACAAGTGGCACCTAGTCAGAGCCTGTCGGTCAACACCTGCACTGTCTTTCCCACAACAGCAAGACTTGCACTGCTGCTGCAGCAACCCTAGCATATGGAGACTTGCAGAGGCAGCAGGTGGCTTTGTTAGAATCAAGAGACTGCCACGCCATACTAATGTTACATTGCTAATGAGCCAGCGTCCTGGCTACATTAGTCACCTAGTTGAGATGTTGCGGCAACACTGTGACAGGGGTCTCTACGTCACAGACAAATGGTGGTTTTGGAAGGATGTGGCATTTCGTAGCTCTAATTTCACTTGCGCTTCAGTGAGTCCATGGCAGGTTTTTATGAATGAGTGTTTTCAGTCTTTTTTATATATTTCTGTTGTGTGGTGGACATGTGAGCGTAACATAGAGCTGGACACATAAATACATACACACGCACACATGCACTCATGCACATGCACACACACACACACACACACATTAACTGGAATCCCTAGTTGTTGGATTATGGGGGTTATTGCTGCTGCAGAAGAGATACTGAAAGTGAAAGAGTTGTCAAAATGAACTAGGAAAAAAATATTTGAAAGGCTGTGTAGGGATCAGAAAAGGTGAAGACGGACCTTAAAACTTTGGCGCTGCTTGGAATGGTTTTTCTTTTCAATATGGTTTAGTAGAGACAGTATATGACAGTTGTGATGGCCTTTTTTGACATGAGAGTGAGTGAACAAGTGAGTGCAAAAGGCAAACTAACAACGTTGGTTGCTGCAGTCTATAATCATGACATTTAATGTACCAGTCTGATATTTGATGTTTTAATGTGTGAAGACTTTGATCATGCATGCAAATAGTGAAGTACTATAAAATAGACGAGTTATGACCTGTGGATATGTTTACTTTAATGTTTGAGCATTCTTAAAGAGTAATAGCCTATAAATAAATAAAAACCAACCTCTATATGTATCCATACTTGTAATAGAAGTAATGCTGGAAGAGAGCTGTTGAAATGCACTCTGCAGCGACTTTTCATTTACCGCCGTTGTTTGGGTTCTGTTTTACGCATCGCCTGCAGTCCAGGTGTTACAGTAAGTCTGCAGTACAGGTGTTCGCTTTTCTGCATGTGTGAACTAATGTGCATGCCAATTTGCGTACAAATGCCTATGTAGCTGACTGTTCCCATCCATGTAGGCACACACCAAACGCCATAATTCCATCACTGCACACACACATACCTGCACATGGGCTTGTGCTCAGCACAGCTGTTTGCAAAGTACAACGAGCGGGTTTGCCCTCTAGTCAAGAGTTGGGTAGAAGTGGGAGGGACGTAGATCAGATGAGGAAAGCCTAGTTTTGGTGTGGGTTTTCTGGCTATACAGAGTGCCTTGCAAGAGATGGCCTCAGCTTGACTCTCCCACTTTGTCAGTTGTGACAGAAACAATGAGACCTGAATATTTGAATAAGTGTGGTTATTCAGGTTCTAGAAGTGACCATCGTATTCGTTGTTTTAAAGCAGAAAATGATAACATAATTGAAGAAGCTCACGATGCCTGCAGTTAGTTTCCTGATATGATAAGTGACATTGGCTATTTGTGAATGTCAAAATGATAGAAAAAGTTGCAGAACTAGTTGATGATAATGTTTTATTCTACAAGGGTATTGGTGTTTTTTCAAGGCCCATGTATCCTCTACAATCTCTGTCAGGGGTTGTTGAACTCATTGGTGAGATCTTTGCTAGGTAGCTCTAGTTCTGTTACATGAGACTACTTCCCTGAGATTGGTATGGGGTGCTTCTGGAACAGTCAGCAATTTCACTTTCATCAGACTGAATGAGAAGCTTGCATAGGGGCTTTCAACAGGAAGGATATGTCTGCCATGTTTTGTTTCACTCTGCAGATTAGTTTGCAAAGTTTTCTGTGATATCTTGTTGGTTCAGGTCTTCACGCATTTCCATTGAGCAGAATCATGGTGAAATTCAACTCACAGTTTATGATACACATTTTGCCTTTTTACCCCATAGATTAGGGAAATAATTCAGTGCACCTCCTCAGAAAATGGATGTCAAAGGAATGTTGTTATTCAAGTTGCTATTTCATGATTTACATCATTGCACTATCTGCTTTGTTGTGGATGATGTTTTGGCCTGAAAGTAGTTAATCTGTGTTTTAAGTAATTTGTCTTGGTTATCGACTTATCAATGAAATGTTTATTCCAGTCAATATACACTGACTTCTGGGGTTAGAATTTTAAGGATTTTTAAATGTATTGATCTAAAGCAATTGTTATGACCATTGTTGATCAGTGCCAAGGTGTGTAATGTGAAATATTATGAAAAATGTCCATGCTTGATGAAATTTCAGCATGGGATGGTGATAGAATGTGGAAGGATCATTGCAGGAATGAATTGTGTGAGATTGTGCATACAGTTTTATTTGTAGGGCACACCACTTACCACTGAAGGATGTCAGGGAGCATGTAAATAACTGTGCTAAAACTGGGTCATTCCTAGTGGCTTTTAATGTCATAACTCATAACTCATGATAAAACTGGGTCATTCCTAGTGGCTTGTAATGTGTAGATGTCCATAGATTTGCTCAAAGTTTTACTCGATAACCACACTTGTTAACCACAAAGACTACAGACAGATATACCTCTATGTAGACGAAATGGTGAATCATCAACCATTGACGTTCTGTAAGAGTCTGTGGGTCGTTTTCTTCAAACTGCAAGGCAGAGATGCATGAATTGGGATCTTACAGCCAGCCGACACAGGCCTTACAGAGGTGAGGAGATGGAGATGTGCCCCAAGACATGCGTCCCCTGTGTTGAGCTGCCACTGTGCCGTGGAGTGGTGTGTGTTTTCCTTGATGACGACCCGTCACAGAGCCGGGGCGACACGGTGATGCTAGTCGTGGATATATCCACAAGAACACTGCTGTGCTCACAGACATTGTGCCAGTGTAAATAGTGTTTGCTGCATGCGTAACCCTTGCTGTACCCATGGACGTGATTGCCTGCTTTTTGTATTTTTGGTTTTCATCTGTCTTCTTTTCTGCAGATGTAATAATTGCTGCATCGTCTCCAATGTATTCTGTGTTGATTGCTGGGTTCTGTTACTAGATTTCATGAGTTTGGTTGTTGATTTGTCCTGACCTGTGCACATGAGCAGATAATGATTTTTAATATTTCAGATTTATAACTTTTTGTTGTCAAGAATTTTGGGTGAATTGGATTTTTTTGCTTACACTTCCCCCCTCTCTCTCTGTCCCCAACTTCATGGATACCATCAATATCCACTTTTATTTTCTGGTCATACTCTTTGAGAGATTGGTTTTTAGTTTGGAGGTCTCTCCATGTCCAGACACTCTACTGAAACTTACATCTTTGTTTTTGTTTGTGGAAAATGCTTGCCCATGGCTCACAGAGATGCTGTAAGGATCTTTCAGGAGCAGGCCCTGAAAGCACAATTGTTTGTAAGGAGGCATGAAGAGCAGTGGGTATTGCTCCTACAGACCTTGCCTGCCTTGCCTTCTTCTGGAAGATGCCGTCTCTATCCCTCTTTCCCCAGTGCTCTTCCTCCTTCAATCTTATATTGTATTGACAAGGCATACCGTATGATCTGTATCTCTGTCTATCCCACATGACTTTTGCCTTGTTGTCTGCAAGGAACTGGCTGATGCAGAATGAGTATGGAGGTGCTGTCGATTGTCTCCTTAGACTTGGATGCCAAAGACAAGGCAGAGAAGTCTGGCTTGTACCCCCATTTTGAGGTAAAACAGTGTTGAATAATGTATTTGTTTCCATTGCCATAGAAACCATCTGACTTGAGACTGCTTATCTTGCCCTTGATTTGCTTCTCAGAGTGCTGGAATCATTGTCTCAAGCATTTTGCATGAAAATGGTTTAATTCTTCAGATCAAATTTTGAGGACTTAATTAACTCTGTTGTTGATGGTGTGAGGAATCTTCCTACCTTGGCTCTAGTTTTGCCCATATTTCATTATTAATTGGGAGCAACAAGTTTATAAGAGAAATTTTAATATGCACATGCCTCTACTAGAGAGCTTGTTGCCTTAGGTGTGTAGCATTGACAAGAGAGAGAGAGAGAGAGAGAGAGAGAGAGAGAGAGAGAGAGAGAGAGAGAGAGAGAGAGAGAGAGAGAGAGAGGGGGGGGGGAGGGAGGGAGGGAGGGAGGGAGGGAGGGAGGGAGGGAGGGAGGGAGGGAGGGAGGGAGGGAGAGAGAGAGAGAGAGAGAGATTTCCCTTCAATTTTCTTTATATCCCTCCACAGTATATATATATATATATATATATACATATAACATAAAAGTTGTCTGTGGTCGTCCTTCTAAAACTTATGGTTTCTTTTGAGAATGTCATTGATTCTCCATCGATCTCAGTCATTCAATCAAAATGGAAGGAAAACATTTGCTCATATCAGCTGCTTACTAAGAGATGGAATCAGTTGTTTAGAACTCAACTGAGTAGAATTTTTCTTGTCACTGTAGTGTTTTCATATTTGCTGTTAAAAAATAGCAGGATGGATGTCCAATTTTTATTTCTTTCATTGGTACCTTGTTAACAATGGATGACATGTGATGTGCCATTCTTACATACAACGACAAGATAACTGTAATCATGCCAGTGGGAATTTCGCAGAGTGAGTACTTGTGAGAGGCAGATGTAGCAAACTGAAAGCAGCTCTGAGGCTCACGCTTTGGGACTTGGCATTGCAGTGATGGTTCTTATACTGATAGAAAAGTCAGGGTAACTAACCTTCGTAAACTCAGTATCACTTTTTTCACAGTGTGGTATATTTCTCTTCTGTTTCCTTTCTTGAAAGATGAGCCTTCATGATGTGGATCAGTTTAGATGTGACTACTTTTTAGATTTTATCACGCGATGAAATGATAACTTATTTGCTGTCTATTGTTTACTACCAACGCTTTTCAGAATTTTATCTTGTACTCATGAATTTGGAGTCACCAAGTCCTTAGATTTTCCATGAATGTCTCTGTTGGATGTTCCAACACACACAGCTTGAGATTAGCTAGTCCTGCCCTGTAGGGCCCACTGGCACCTGTGCATTTTTACCCCCCAGTGTAATGGCTGGAGAGCAGTATCTGTGTGCCTGTACATATTCTGACTGATGTTGTCTTGTGCTGTGTTGAGGTGTGACCTTCAAGCTGCGATTGCCGGCTTCATGTCGTTTTATGGGAGGATTTTGTGTTGGTTTAATCATATGCACCAACTCTTATCTTTCTAAGAAAGGTCTTGTTTTTCCTCTTTCCAACTTGAATGGTGTGAATATTTCTTCTGCCTGAATGTGCATCCAGTGTACTGTGTGACATCAGAGCCTGATCAGGAGATGACCCACAAGATATTTGACCCCTGACCTCTCAGATCTGCAATCAAGGATGTTCTGTGCTTGACAGAACTTCACTTTGCATCCAGACAAACTGAAGTGTGTCATCATTGCAAAGATTCAAGCTGCTGCTTCATCCACTGAAGAATATTGTATAGACACAAGCACAGAGTCCACTGAAGAATATTGTATAGACACAAGCACAGAGTCCACTGAAGAATATTGTATAGACACAAGCACAGAGTCCACTGAAGAATATTGTATAGACACAAGCACAGAGTCCAGCACAACCTGCAGGACTGACCAAAGAGCCCCACTGTGTTTTCCTTTTTCATGCAGGGAAATAGCTGCCTTTGGCATTTCTAGTAATTAAGAAAAAAAATCTTCGCTTCTTACCTTGAGTTTGGAGCAGTAAGCAGTTGGAATGAAATTATCCTTTCCACACGTGAAAAATAATTTCTTTCACAGTTTTGAAGATACCATTGTGGCAGTTAGATCATGTCATTAATGCTGTAATTAAAATATTAAAACAGTATTTAGCCTAACAAATGTACTGAGTTTTCCTTTCTGTAAAAGATGCTGCAAAAGATTGTGTTGATGTTTGTAGTTGTGTTCACTGATGGAGTAAACAGTTTTTTTTACTGAGCTGAGGGGGAATATTTAGGGAAATGTGTAAGACATTAGTGTATGATATAGGCCTACCTGGGAACTAACGATTTGAACTGAATCAAGGCCAAGACAGAACTTGGGCGTGAGACTGCTGACTTATGATGTCTGCATGTTTTAGCTTGCATCATTTGAACTGTTCATTGGAAAAGGTCATTTCTGGTGGACTTCTGTGAGACGTAGTTAGGGCAAGTTTTTATGTGTGCTGTGTGTCAGTGTACTTTGAAGTTAAGAATGTCATAAGATTTAGTCTGTGTACTCTTGATCACTTCCACTGACACATCTTGTAAAGAAGCTGCATCATTATCTTGTTCTAGCTCTCTTGGTGGAAAAAAACCCCGAATTATTCTTGACATTGCAATATCTGCAAGTATGGGTGATGGTTATAACAACATAAAAACTCTTTCTTTGTTTAGATAGGTAACTTGACTTTTGTTGCCATTTCAATTTTGTTTTGTTGGTATATTTTGTTGTCATTTCCTTGTATTTTACTGTATTTGTTGTCTCATGTAGATTGTTGCATCCTGTGTATGCCCTCTAACCAGAGCACTTTGCACGCAATTCTTACCATTGGTGATGACAGCATATTCTTTTGATTTGCAAACCTTGCTTCTCTTTCCTCCCATGTTTGGTTGATATTTCTGCCTCTCAGGACTTTGCTTTTGAAAATGAACAAATTCAGAAGTGGCAGCTGTACATCACTGGAGCACTTCTTAGTTTGAGGTATTATAACTGCACCACAACAATAGTCCTGTTTTTTTACTCCCATTCTCCACTTCATGTCATAGCTCTCTACAGCTGTCCTCTATGAAGGTTCAGGGATTCCAGCACTTTTTCCTAGCATCACCTCTCATGATGTCAGGACCACAAAGGTTCATGTTTTTCATCCAATTCATTGGAACATTTCCTCTCTGGAAATGTAAAAGGATAAAGTTCCAAAGACAGTGTTTTGTGAGTTGAGGTGCTGACTGCCGTTGCTATGGGAGACAGGGATGGATGCATGGGGCCAGTGAAACTGGCACTGCGAGGACCGCATGTACATATGCCTTTGTGAGAATCATGAAACTGTAGATTTGGAAGTGGATCAGGTACGTCGCTTGTCATGTCACTCATGTATGTATGTACGTATGTAATAAAGTATTTTATCATGTGAGCCAGTGACTATGTTGTCAATCTCCTACCCCTTTCTCGGAATATGTAGGACGATTTCAGGCCAAATACTCTGAGCTCCAATGAGCAAGCTGGGCACACCTTTGCAGAGACTTGGGTGCAATGGATTTGGTGGTCATGAATGTGCCATCGCAATTTCAAGCATTTCAGAGCTGATCAGAAGATGAGATTAGTGTCTGAAACTAGGAAGGTTTCGCATTCATTTAGGATCATATAGGAAGATATGGGGTCACACTGATGATGACCTATGGTCAAACTGAAGATATGGAATTGCATTAGAGACAATTTCAGATAACCCTGACATTATAGAGGGATGAGGGGGGGAGAGGAACAAACTAAAAAACAAGAAAAACAAAAACACTGACATGACCGAAGATCACACTGAAGATGAAGGGGAATCATGCAAAACGATCGAAAATACAAGCTGTTCAACGAATTTCAGTCAGCATTCAGGCCTTGTCATGGCGCAGACACCGCTCTTCTTAGACTCTCGAACGACATGCTGGAAGCTACTGACAGGGGTGAGGTGTCGCTACTGGCGCTACTGGATCTGAGCGCCGCCTTTGACACTATATATCACTCACATCTTTTAGAGTGTCAATAAGTCAGTGTAGGCATTGGTAGTTCTGCACTTGATTGGTTCAAATCACATCTAAGTGACCCATTCCAAACGGAATCCAATCAGTCTCACTTCTCAGATCCCTCGGGGCTGCATTGTAGGTTTTTTTTCCAGAACTCAATCCTTGGTCCGGTCTTTTTCACCACATACATGTACACTGCTTCCCTGAATGACAACATCGGAAAGCATATCATTAGCTATCACTGGTATGGTAATGACTGCCAGTTGCTGAAGTCCTTACAACCAACGGCTGAAGATGTTCTTGTTTCTGTTAATGATGTTGCCATCTGCAGCGACACTATGTCAGTCATGAATGTCAGCCAACATTTTGAAACTGAAAGACTGAAGTACATGTATCATTGCTGGGTCCGCGTGCATGGAGACTCGCTGCAAATCTAGAGGAAATCATAAAGGTCCCTCTTTCACTCTCTGTGAAGAACTTGGGGGCGGTGCTGGATCCTGGCGGCATCAGCAGACTGTTCGGATCCTGCAAACTGGCTTCTGTGAGTTGAGGAACTTAGCCAGGCCCAGGCATTTAATGACTCAGCAACTGCAAAACCTTTGCATCAGCAACAATTTTAACATGGCTTGACTAGTGCAATGCCCTCCTTGCATAAGCACGCCAAAACCTTTTGAAGTAACTGCAGACTCTTCAGAATGAAGCGACCGGGGCGGTTTCGAAGAAAAGAAAACGGACTGCATCACCCCGGTCCTCAAGGCTCTCCACTGGTTTCCGGTGCCACAGAGTTAGATTCAAGCTGGGAGTCTTTGCTCATTTTTGCTTCTACTTCACCGCTCCTTCTTATCTGAAAGATATTGCCACAGAGTACAATGCTAGCAGAACAATGTCCCTTATGAGGCCGCACACCCCAAGCAAGAGGTCTTATGAACCGAAGACTCTTCATCAGCTGGTCTTGTCGTGTGGAACTCTCTTGTGGATTCCTTGAGAAAGTGCTCTCCTCCAAGTGATTTCAGAAGAAATCCGAAGACATAGGGCCTACACATTTGAACAGGTCATGTTTTCATGTGCGCTGTGAGCAATCTTTTCGGAATGACGCAATATAAACAGTGAGGACGGCGGCGGCGGTGGTGGCGGTTGCGATGATGATGATGATGGTGGTGGTGGTGGTGGTGGCAGTGATGAATACGAATTACACTGAAAATAACCTGGAATAAAACTGCAGATAATCTTAGGTCCCAGCGCCCACAAATCAGGGCCTGAACATACATCTTCATAGCTTGCCACTTCTCAACAAATTAAATATGGCACTTGTGGTGGGGAAATGACTTTATTCCATTGACTTTGTAGGATATCATATTTGTGAAGAAAATGTGTTTACAATGAAAACGTTAACAAGTATAAAAAATATACAATTATGAAATTGTGAATTATATACAAAGATCGACTTCAAAACTTCTTTAATTCACTAAAACAATAGGTAAATTAAGTATAATTGCAATCTATCACACTCTGTACTCCTCTCCATAAAAAAACTAATTCACAATAATACTATGGTAATCAACGCACGGGGCTTTAATTCCCATTTGTTGCACTGAAATTCATGACTCGTAGACTTGCCATTTTCAGGGACTGTATGGGGAGAGGCAAAACAACCTCGGTATCACAAGCATGGGATTTCCCGATGAACTTGGACAAGATAAAACAACAAAACCAGTTCTCTACACATGGGTACAGTTGGTTCTAGGTGCTATCTGTTGCCTCCAACGGTTGACAGTCTCACGATAGGGGAAAGGGGGAAAACTTCAAGTGGAAATTGTAAATCTACACAGTGTCATTTCATTTATGGCTCTGTTGGCTTAAGTTGATACAGAAAATGGGCTGGGGGAGAGGACCGAAACACATCAGTGACTCATTCCTATATTGAGACTGAAAATGATAATTTGACATAATGTGGAGAGTTAATCATCACAGTTTGACTGCAATCCATGGCATCTACTGAGGGCCTGATTGCAAGTCTTGCCTAGGTCCTTCGCCTCGCTGAAATAAATTATTTTCATTGAATGAGGATGATCTGAAGATAAACCTTGTTGAGATGACAAGTTTGCTGCACAAGTGGACACTGAATCATAGAGGAATCATGCCATGTCTCTGCGCTGGTGTTCTTTTCCAGGGGTGCTGGGAAAACTTGGGCAACAGGTTCTGATTTCAAGATGTTTTTCAAGTGCCAGACGAAAATGCAAGAGGTTGCAGCGGAGGAACTGACTAAAATCTCTCAAAGGAAACGTCACCTTCTGAGAGTGGGAACTTTCTCCATGAGTGAGGGTGATCAGGCCTTCGTTAGATGATGATGATGGATGTGACTGTCTCGAAAAGAACACCGCCCTTATAAAATGTTATGGTGCTTTGTAGACCCATGCAGTGTTGACTCCCAAGCGCATAAACACAGAACAGGCATTCTCTTCTACAGAGGGAAGGGGGGGGGGGGGGTAATCAATGTATGAAATGCTGCATTGAAATTCGGAAAACCATAATGTTGTGAACGAAATTCTACAATTCCTGACATTTTAAATGACAACTGTCCATTACAAACCAATTCTCCTGAGCGAATATACCATCGTTTCAAAACATCGAATTCAGTGATTACCACTGACCAGTGAAATGCGCAGTGCTGGAACATGTTTGTGTTCACCAAAACAAAACACAACATCAAACAAGGAATATCTTCACTGAGGAATTTCACATGTACAGCACAGCTTCAAGGAAAACTAAATTCATTGCCATTGAGCACATGGTCGAGTTCAATATGATTTTTGCCACAGGACAATACTTGGACGGATGACGATATTCAGTGACTTCCGAGGACGGAGTTGGAATGATTCTGTAAGTAGTGGAGGCAAGACAAGGGTTGAGCTAGCGGCGGTTGTCTCGGTCTCGTAGCTGCATGCGGATGCTAGTTGGCGCCTCAGAGAAAGTGCTACTGTTGTTGATGGCGTATTCAGAGCTGATCTTTCTTCCAGTCCGCTCGTCTCGACCCATGCGTTCCGTCCTGCACACAGAAACGTGCCTTCATCAGCACAGAGTTCTCCATAGGGTGCCGTGATACCAAGGAGCTGTAACAACTGAACCGTGAAAATGTGGCAGACAAATGTTAACACTTAACTGGACCAGGACTTCTTCAAAAGTTATTGAGTAAAAACTATTTCAAACGCGGTCTGATCTGCTAACGGTGGCAGACGTTCAACAAGATTCCATTCCATTATTCATGAAAAGTCCCCTTTCCTTGCAGTCTTACCCCTTCACAGCAATGTCACCCAAGGTCTTACCCAGCGCTACCCGAGCTACAGAGATAAAAATGGTGTTTTTTAATAATCAACATCGGTACTGCCAGAGATATACCCACGAACAAAAGCGGCTAATCGAATGAAAGTTTTACAAATATGGATTGAAAGCAACAACTTCACTTAATTTGGTTCCAAAGGCGTTGCTACAGCAAGTAATTGGCACAAACAAATTCTGGCGATAGTTTTTTTTTCTTTCAAAATTACAAGAGATGGCAAAGGAAGTCACATGGCCAGAGAAAATGCAGACAGCTGCTTAATTCACTAAGGATTGCTACGTGCGGCAAGAAGGGTTCACATAGAGGTTCATGAACACTACACAAATCTATCAGAGAGTTTCCAGTTTTCTTTGTTCCTGTTTGTAAATGATCTTTGAGCTCTCTTGGTTGCTAGCGAATAAACTTCCCTTAATAAAGTTTAACATTTCTGTGTGTGTAGCTATCCTTCCAATATTGTTCAGTGCACTCAAGCACATACAGGCACGCAAGTGTGTATGGGCCTAACCATGCATGTGCACACACACACATACGCACACACCCGCGTACGCGCATGTACACACACACACGCGCGCGCACACACACACACACACACACACACACACACACACACACTACAAGAAACAAAAAAGATACTCGAAAATAAGATAATTCACTCTGCTGGGCCTTAGTTCACGTAACAGTGTCACTGAATGGCTTTGGTATACACACAGTGAGATCTGAACGAGACATT
This sequence comes from Theodoxus fluviatilis, assembly GCA_034096865.1. Taxonomy (NCBI): domain Eukaryota; kingdom Metazoa; phylum Mollusca; class Gastropoda; order Cycloneritida; family Neritidae; genus Theodoxus; species Theodoxus fluviatilis. Next base: position 320,948 of record JAWQFJ010001790.1, on the reverse strand, counting down.
GCCGAGACACCGACAGGCAGTCACAAAAAGGACGTATTCATGTATATCCGTCTCACTTTCAAAGACATGCAAAAACATTCACTTGTACGATCTCGTATCTTGCAACATTTTCCATGTTTTATTACAAAATAACCAACAATCAGAAATGAACATTCACGTAAAATTGAATAAATAAATACATAAACAGACCCATATATAAACCTCCGATGCTCATTCACTCACTCAAGCTTCTGAGCTCCAACAGTGAAGCATAAGGCGCCAATTTCAAACGCAATCAACAAGAAAGACAGTAAAACAAAAGAACCAACAGGAAAAAGTAAAACTTCACCACCTCACATAACAAATCAAACACAGGTAAATCCCATCATTAAAACGCACAGTGTAGGTTTACATAACAGCTGGAATGTTAAGTCATCAACAAGAGATTAAAAGCTTAAGTCTTGTATTATAAGCTTTTAAATACATGAAGTTCAGTTTTCACTTGGATCCAAATTTCACACAAGTTTACTGTTGTGAATGTTGTGAGTTAACAGGAAGAAGACTTGGAAGACTTTCTCAGATCCAAACAGGGACATAAGCATGCATTTTTGTTATGGAGAATGTAAACAAAATGTTACAAGCGATTGACAGATAATGTTACATCTAAACACTTTCTCACATATCTCGCTAGTGTCAATAACTGCAACCACACCGAACAATACTGATGGCTCAGTCATCTGGAAGTTTGTATGATGCATGTATCTCGTTACACACTGCTAGAGCTGTCAAGATGAACATTCACTGATGAGGCCGGAAACAGGTGATTCGACTCGGTGCACATCACTTTCAACTGCTGCTGTAAACTCAGAATTTGTCAAATTCTGCGCCCGCACAGACACTTTATTTCACCATATTATTTGTCATATAAATATTAAAGAAGAATAAAACAAACAGATACATTTTCAAAGGGACACTCAAAGAAATTCAAACTGGAAAGGAAGTGGGGCGGAGGAGGGTTCACCCAAACGATACGACAGAGGAAAGGCGGGGAAAACGAAGTTTCTACCTGAAAATGTGCCTTGGGTATATATTTTTTCATCTGAAATCAAAAGACATTTGCAAAACAATAACGATATAGTCGTGACTCGAGCACCTATCTCAGAACAGGCAGCATCTCGCTCATACGTCCTACATGATTTCGGTAGACAACCATTGTTCAAAATGTGGCCCATAATTGCACATGTACTGTCATATTTCGTACACGTTTGCAAAGTGATCCAGAAAACCACTGCTTCTACCCTTGACTAAGCCTGGCTGAAAAAGAAGCCAAGATTTCACCCCCCAAAAAGTTTTTTTTAACACTACTCGGGGAAAGAGGGATACATGTCTCAGGATAGAAATGCACGGTAAGCATGCCCACATCATCAAAGCATAAGCGTTCATGACCTAAGACAAAATGAGTCATATGCACAATCAAAAAACGTTCGACTTCACTCATCATACAGTTTCAAAGGCACCTGCAACAGAAATCCAAGATTCCAAACAGACTGGAACTAACCAGAGCCCGGCGGCTTCCAGCCAGAGGTGCATCACCGGATCCAGTTTCCAGTGGATGAGGCTCACTGGCGTGTTAAAGCAATAAAAACACATATATGTGTACACTGACACTGACACAGACAGAGAGACAGACAGACAGACACACACACACACACACACACACACACACACACACATTTCCCCACTCATTTACGCACTTAAAAGCACTTTATTGTGCACATGGGCATCTCGACGCAAAGACGCACAGCCCCCCACCCCGAACAAACAAACACACACACTCGCACACACACACACACTCGCACACACACACACACACACACACACACAAACACACGCACACGCACACACGCACGCACACACACACACACACGCGCACACACACACACACAGAGAGAGAGAGAGAGAGAGAGAGAGAGACTGAGAGAGAGAGAGAGAGAGAGGAGAGAGAGAGAGAGGGGAGGGAGGGGGGAGGGAGGAGGGAGGGAGGGAGGGAGGGAGGAGGGAGGGAGGAATAGAGGGACGGAGGAAGAGAGGGGAAGGGAGGGAGAGAGGGGAAGGGAGGGGGAGGGGAAGGGAGAGAGAGAGGGGAAGGGAGGGAGAGAGGGAAAGGGAGGGAGAGAGGGAAAGGGAGGGAGAGAGAGGGAAAGGGAGAGAGAGAGGGAAAGGAAGGGAGAGAGGGAAGGGAGGGAGAGAGGGGGAAGGGAGGGAGAGAGGGAAAGGGAGGGAGAGAGGGAAAGGGAGGGAGAGAGGGAAAGGGAGGGAGAGAGGGAAAGGGAGGGAGAGAGGGGAAGGGAGGGAGAGAGGGAAGGGAGGGAGAGAGGGGAAGGGAGGGAGAGAGGGAAGGGAGGGAGAGAGGGGAAGGGAGAGAGAGAGGGGAAGGGAGGGAGAGAGGGGAAGGGAGGGAGAGAGGGAAAGGGAGGGAGAGAGGGGAAGGGAGGGAGAGAGGGAAAGGGAGGGAGAGAGGGGAAAGGGAGGGAGAGAGGGGAAGGGAGGGAGAGAGGGAAAGGGGGGAGAGAGGGGAAGGGAGGGAGAGAGGGGAAGGGAGGAGAGAGGGGAAGGGAGAGAGAGGGGAAGGGAGGGAGAGAGGGGAAGGGAGGGAGAGAGGGAAAGGGAGGGAGAGAGGGAAAGGGAGAGGGGAGGGGGGGGGGGGAGAGGGAGAGAGGAGAAGGGAGGGAGAGAGGGAAAGGGAGGGAGAGAGGGAAAGGGAGGGAGAGAGGTGAAGGGAGGAAGAGAGGGGAAGGGAGGGAGAGAGGGGAAGGGAGGGAGAGACAGAGACAGAAAGGGAGGGAGAGACAGAGACAGAAAGGGAGGGAGAGACAGAGACAGAAAGGGAGGGAGAGACAGAGACAGAAACGGAGACAGAAACGAAGACAGAGACGGAGAGAGAGAGAGAGAGAGAAAGAGAGAGAGAGAGAAAGAGAGAGAGAGAGAAAGAGAGAGAGAGAGAGAAAGGCAGAGAGAGAAAAAAAAGACAGAGAGAAAAAAAGACAGAGAGATAGAGAGAGATAGAGAGATAGAGAGAGAGACAGAGAGAGATAGATAGAGAGAGAGAGAGAGAGAGAGAGAGAGAGAGAGAGAGAGAGAGAGAGAGGCTCACGACTTCAGTGATTCCATGAAAACAACAAGAAGGGCAAAGCCCATACGACTCACATGCTTGACCTTGACCTTTATATGACCTTGACCTTCAGGTGACCTTCAAGGTCAAGGTCAAACAACTAAACCTACCAATGCCATCATACACTAAGAAATGCTTTACACATTTTTCCTATCAAAATACATGTGACCTTGACCCAAGGTCAATATCATCCAAGGTCATGCAACACATAGCTGTTAATTCAAGACATAGGAAGCACAATGGTGATTATTGGCACTTTCTACCATGAGATATGGTCACTTTTAGTGGTTCACTACCCCATTTTGGTCACATTTCATAAGGGTCAAAGTGACCTTGACCTTGATGATATGTGACCAAATGTGTCTCATGATGAAAGTATAACATGTGCCCCACATAATTATTAAGTTTGAAACAGTTATCTTCCATAGTTCAGGGTCAAGGTCACTTCAAAATATGTATACAATCCAACTTTGAAGAGCTCCTGTGACCTTGACCTTGAAGCAAGGTCAACCAAACTGGTAACAAAAGATAGGGATTACTTTGCCCTATATACCATATATAGGTCAGGTATCCAATCTAAAAAACTTCAGAGAAAATTGAGAAAATGTGAAAAATGACTGTTTTTTAGACAACATTTATGGCCCCTGCGACCTTGAAGCAAGGACAAGTCACTATGTATGTTTTTTGAGGCCTTGTCATGATACGCCATCATGCCACATTTGGTATTGATAGACTTAATAGTCTACGAGAAAAATCCAACGTTAAAGTTTTCGGACGCCCGGACGCCCGGACGCCCGGACGGACGAAAAGGGTGAGTACATAGACTCACTTTTGCTTCGCATGTGAGTCAAAAACCAAACTGTTAGTCTTCCTCGTAGCAGCAGATATTTGACAAACAATCTGCCAGCCTTACAATACATGACAGGCGTTACTCTGAGACAACAAACTCCTACAGCAAGGCAGCTATTGCAGACAAGAACAAGGAAATGAACCATGACAACGATTACGTCAATAGCTGCTCTGGCGACGATGATAACGACGTTAAAGACGACGGCGATGATGAAGATAACGAGGATAAAGTCAGCGATGGTGACACAATGAAATGCGACGGCGACATTAATAACGACGACAAAACCTTCCATATTTTTACAGAACACCAAGACAGCAGTGCCGATGGCGACTATTTCAAACTGTACTGCCCCCCGTGGATTAGGGCTAAGAAAAGACCCACTTCTGTGACTACCTGCGCGATGCGCAAAAGGCAAATTACCAGGGAAATCTAAGCTGAACTAGCTCCTTCTCTGACAAGCTTTTGTGATTTTCGTGATCAATGGCCTTCCATAGCCTATGCAGGCCGACAGGCCATAAAACCCCATTTCTTCATTCATTCATTCATTCATTCATTCATTCATTCCTTCCTTCCTTCATTCATTCATTCATTAATTCCTCCATTCGTTCGAGCTCACCTGAGGTAGTACCTGCTGTCTTCAGGCTGCTGCTGTTGGTGCTGGCGATGCAGAACCGAGGGTTCGGACACAACGCGCTCTCCTGCCAGGCGCTCACGTGACCTGTAGGGCCCAGGTTTGGGCACCAGGGAACTGCTGGGTTTGGTGGACACGAAGCCAGTCAACTTGTAGTAGTCCAGGAAGGTCCGTGCCAGGTTTCGACCCAGCTTCATGTCTGTCCTCGTCAAGGACCTTCATTTCCACTCTTGCTTTGGGTAGGTGGGTGGTTGGGTAGATAGGTTGAGTAGGGGTGGGGATGGGGTGTTGTGTGCTTGTGTGTGTGTGTGCTTGTGTGTGTGTGCGTGCGTGCGTGTGTGTGCGTGCGTGCGTGCTTGTGTGTGTGTCTGTGTGTGTGCGCGCGCATGTTTGTATATATATATGTATATGCGCGCGTTTTCGTTCAGAACGGAAGACGACATAAGGAAACAAGAGAGTGAAAATCTAGCAAATGGAAAACCAAAAGCTGAAGGACTCAAAAGCCCTTCGAAGAGTGATTTCAGGCATTCTTGAAGGCATACGGTATTGCGACAGCTAAAGGGTAAAACCTGACCATCGACTACACTTTCTGGACAGCAGCGATTCAAACAGAGTTATTTGTTTCCAACAGCAACTTTCGCTGGACATAAATTGTTCTACGCAGAAGTGGCGCATTGCAATGTCTACTGTATAAAATAAAAAGGACACAGCCGTCAACTGTTTTCGTTGCATCAGGCCTAGTATATCCAAGTCTGGACAGACGTCTCAGCCTAGGACAAGGAAGTATTATGCCGTGTCGTGACCTGCTTCGTGCAGAACAGTGGAGCGGGAAAAGTGTCAAATTCGAACCAAAGCCCAACTAAGTCAGGAAGCTTTTTACGCAGTGAGTGACTTCACGTTCAGTTGAGCGATCCACTCACGGCGCCTTTGAGTTGTGAGATCCAGCATTTCCTTGCCTTTTCGCGTTGCAACACGCGGTGCGACAAAAAAACGTCGATCATTCTCTCTGTCATGCTGATTGTGGCAGTTCTTCACACAGCAGGAGGTCACCATTGTAGAAACAAAAAACTTTCTGCTCCAAAAATAGTCGTGTCTTTCACAGATTTTGTTAGCTACGTTCCATTGTTTCCCTAGAAGTAGGAAAAGATCACTCTGTCTTCGCGAGTGTGTCTCGATCTCGACGGAGCTAATATATATATATATATATATATATATAGAGAGAGAGAGAGAGAGAGAGAGAAGGGGAGGGGGGGCGGAAAATGAGCATACAATGACGTCACAACATATTCTTTTTCCGTGCGCACATGCATGTGTATGTATGCGTGCGTGTGTGCGTGTGCAGGTGTACGTGTTTCCCTCGTAAGCTGTTCACGAAATCAAAATAATCATACAACCCACTGTTCAGCACACGAAAGCTTACGAGATTCAAGCGTAAAATAATTCGTGCCCAAAACAATTGTCCACTTCCGATCTGTCAAGTTTCCGCTCGGTTCTCACTCCGACAAGTTTCAAGGGTCTGGTTGCCAAGGATACAGCCTTCCTCTGTGTAGGGCATGGCCTGGCCCGTAGCAGAAGCCTGGTAGCTGTAGAAGGAAACCTCCAGCGTGTAGCAGTGAGAGTGGTCGTCAAGGCAACCGCCCAGCGTCCTGCAACGACACAACAACAAACTTAAATGAGAACTCTGAATGATTCGCAAACACGATGGAAAGTTGAGGAAACTCCTGTTAGGACAATTAATTAATTAATTAATTAATTAATTAATTAATTAATTAATTAATTAATTAATTAATTAATTTATTTATTTATTTATTTATTTATTTATTTATTTATTTATTTATTTATTTATTTATTTATTTATTTATTTATTTATTTATTTATTTATTTATTTATTTATTTATTTATTTATTTATTTATTTATTTATTTATTTATTTATTTATTTATTTATTTATTTATTTATTTATTTATTTATTTATTTATTTATTTATTTATTTATTTATTTATTTATTTATTTATTTATTTATTTATTTATTTATTTATTTATTTATTTATTATTTATTTATTTATTTATTTATTTATTTATTTATTTATTTATTTATTTATTTATTTATTTATTTATGTATTTATTTATTTATTTATTATTTATTTTTTATAATTTTTTGGGGGGGCGGGGGAGTTTTCGGCACGTCATCGACATTGAACCAACAAACACATAAGCACAGAGAGGAGAAGGTGCATAGTATTCATAGATGTTCACCTTATACAAGCTTTGGCACTTGATAATGTGCGAGGCGCAGTGCCGTGGTTCAATCCCTGGGAAGGAAGAAATCTGGATCATTAATATCTGAATAATTATTTCCCTCAGTTGCTTACATAACTGCGATCATTTCCTCTGTTCCATGCTGTACAACATGAATCATGACTCTCACTATTGACAATCATTTTTTCTCTTCGATACTGTACAGTAGGAATCTTGGCTGTCACACATTTCTTCTGTTCCATGCAGTGGAGTAAAGTCTGCATGCACTCTGAATCGTAAATTATCATTTCTTCTGTTGCCGGTAATGGAGCCAATAGTATTGATGACTATTCAGGCTGCGCCAAAACTATTGATGGGAAAGATGGTGAAAACAACCTGAGAATATTCGCAATAACGGTATTATCAGGCACACACACACACACACACACACACACACACACACACACACACACACACACACACACACACACACACACACACACACAGACACAGACACACACACACACACACACTCCTAATGGTATAAATATAAGTTGCGGCAGCTGCTTTGAGTTATGATTTGAAGAAACAAGGCACGATTCTCTGTCGCGTCTCCTACAAGTGAACGTTGTGCAAGGGGTGTCTCTATAGCTTTCAACAAGTAAACAAACATCTCTTCATCAATCTCCCCCTCCCTCCCTCCTTGAAATAATTAAATTTCTTAATATGTCCAATGTTTTAATAACCTATAGCTTTTTAAACAAATAGGACGAGTACATGAGAAACTTTCAAAGAAAAATGATCCCTAAAACTTTTCCCCCATTCGTTTCGAGAAAAGATTGAAATAATCGAGTGATGGAGGTGAAATGCGTGGAGTTATGTCCCTTTGACCGCAGCGCAGACACTGAGGTGCAAAATCCCACTTTAAACCGAACAGAACCTGACTAATATTTGGAAAAGCACTCAGCCGATAAGAATTTCTTCTATAATCAGCACATGATACTTTTTTCCGATCTTTCACATGGAGAGAACATCGAATCAAACGGTTAACAACCCTCGAAAAAGAAAATAATCAATCATGTATGCCGACAAACAAGTAAAAATTTAATTTGGCCAGTTTGTGAAACGACGTCGGTAATTCATCAACGCTCGCTGGCAACATTCGATTTTGCTTCGTTCTCCGGAATAACCAAGCAAAGAAGTTTTCACTCCGCATCGCGGACATTTCAAGCAGAGCGGTCTGTGTTGCTTCAGCGCGAAAAGAAAATAATTTCATCTGACACTGAGCGGGGCAAACAACGGAAAAGCTTCGAGCGTCCATGACGAATCACCTTCGCTGGGACCGCCAGAGTGAATACCCTTCATTTGCCCTCGTTTACCCAAGTAACGACTGTAAATTCACTCCAGTCACGGCAGCAAATTCGCGTCTATTGTATCGCATGGCCTGACGGCGTGGAACTATATCCAGGCAGCCCATCGGCCCTCTGTCCATTTTCCCACAATGGGCCCAATCAGCGAGACGATGGAAACGATTGGGCTAGTGACGTAACGCCTGTTGACCCCTGGTCACTCACTCAAGGACGTCAGCGGCCAACGCATTCTGGAACAGCAGATATTGCAGCCAATGCTGACCACTGCAAGAGTCTTCTTGTTCGTCAGCTGGCAATGGTGCAAGGAGGCCAGCCAGAAGACAATGGGCCAAAGAGTGGGCGTCAAAGACGGGATGGTCGTAGGTTTCCATGGCGACTAGGGCCAAAGACTCATGGACTAAAGCAGTGGTCTCACTGCCAAGGCTGGCACAAAGCGGACGCCAAAGCGAGCACGCCATGGAGGAGAAGACCCCTGAGAGGCTGGTCACAGAGCATGCCACGTGGAGCTGCAGCGACTGACGGGTAATCCATTCACCTGATTGCTTGCACGAACCCTTGGGCCAAACCCGCATCGTCGTTAAGGGAGAGAGAATAGGGGTGGGGGAGGAGGTAGAGGGCCCGGGGAGGGGGAAATGACAAAGGGAGATTGACGAGGCGACTCGGGGTTTTGAGTAGGTTGCGGGCATTATCGTGGTCCAAGAGTGTGCTCAACAACGACGCCAGTCCCTGCGCTCTGACACTCAAGCCCCCATGTCGCAACAGATCGAAATGTTCTTCTCCGAAACGTCTCAGCTGGAAAACTATTCGCACTTTAAGTGCGACGCCTAAAAGTAGTTACACGTAATTGATGGAAAAGGGCAGAAAGAATTGCATTACAAAGTATCAAGTGCAATATTACTTTTGACGTTAAATCTTACCAACAAGGCATACTCTGGAGGAAGAAAATATTCTGACAATATCGTGATGATTCACGAGAAAACCCCGACTAAAAATTACCCAAGAAAAAGCGAAGCTCTGTGTAAACTTTTTTTCGTCTTCATTTCCTTCTAATAACAAGCCAATCAAGGGTTTTCGAGCTGAAAGAAATTCACTGCCAGCTTCACACTGATTGCTTGTCATCACGTCCCGTCCCTTCCTAAGGAAAAAGGTTTCACCCTCTGGTTAACGCGCAATGGGACACTAACGCGCCGCCCTCTGAGAGTCGTCAAGTGAGCAAGGCCCAGAGCAGCAAAACGTCTTTCCGACGACAGTTATTCTGCAGATGTCAATTTAGCAACGACTGTGGAGACAACAGGGGAAAGGTAATCAAATCAAAGAGCATACGTTAAACAGTAAGAAAAATTGCGTAAATTCTTCTGACGATATAACATTTTGAAAACTTAAAATGTATTTGAAGGTAATTTTCATTTTTCATGGGGAAAAAATTCTCTTAGATCGTAATCACTGAGGAATTTTTCTTCACAACCCCCCCCCCCCCCCCCCCCCCCGCCCTCCAAAAAACAACCCCCCCCTCCCCCCCCCCATCCCCACAAACAAGTAACTCTACCTGTAGGCCGTCAATGCAGTGTATCTGTCACACGAAACTTAAGGATTGCAAAGCACACGAGCAAGAGCTGACAACGTGACAGCAGTGAACAGAAGGAGAAGAAAGGGTATTTGGCCAGGAGCTTGTGGCGCCTGCAGTGTGGTATCATGACGTATCTTGAAATCCTTGAACATCTCTCTCGGTAAGTTTTCATTACTTTCCTGTTCAAAACAACAGTTCAAAACTGTCATAGAAAAAAAGCACGTCCTCACATGAACACATGCGTGACCACGCATTGCTCGAGCTGAGGCTGCTTCACTTCAATAGCAATTTCAAAAACATCGGGCGGGTCAGTCAGAAACACCCTTTGCATCACGAGTGTTTGATATCAGTGACTCATCTCTGACAACGAGTTAACAAACCCAATTAACGACGTGGCAGAGAAACCAGCCTCCTCCTTGTCTTGCCCTCGGCCAAGCGGCAATGCTGGAGGTCAAGTCATCCAGGAGGGCGCAGTGAGCTACTTTGAAGTAAGGGACACTTGGGAAGGAGGGCGAGATCCTGCCATAAAGACTAGTGCCTACATCAAAGAACAGGCATGGAACCAGCCCCGTCCCCCAAGCCTGCCTGAGGCTCTCGCTCTGGCGTGGGGAGTGTGTGTGTGTTTGTGTGTGTGTGCGCGCGCGCGCGCGTTCGTGTGTGTGTGTGTGTGTGTGTGTGCGCGCGCGCGCGTTCGTGTGTGTGTGTGTGTGTGTGTGTGTGTGTGTGCGCGCGCGCCAGCACTGCGGAGGAGAAGGCGTTCCAGGACTCGGGGTCACACTGAGCGGCCAGCAGCAGTGGCCCCTAGGGGTCAGAGGGTCTTGGGGGACAGAGCTGGGCAACAGCCAATGAGAGAACAGCATGCAAGCTGAGGCTTTCTGAAGGGCGCCGTGCCCCAGAGCCAAACGAAATGCAGCCAGGATGATGTGGTTTTTTTTTTCCATGAAAATTTAGTATGAGGCCATATCACTTCTTGTGTTCAACTGACCATTAATTGGAGAAGAGGGATTGCACATTTTATAGGCTATGATCAAAATAAAAATATACCAAGTTGTTATCAAATGAATAATTGGAATGACCCGATCGGAATGCAGTTTACCAATGTTTCGTTTGTAAAAGCAACAGGAAAGACAGGCTAGTGACAGGTAATTTTCCATGCAAGGGGTGGGCATAGCTCAAGCGGCAATATATGCGCCACAGCCGTCGTCCCATTAGTGAAGCGAGAAAATTAATGCATCGGCAAGGATCATCTCCCTTTGCGTCCAGCGTAGCAGCTCGGCACGGATCTTGGAGCCCCTGGAGGCAGCCCCTGTTAGGGGCCTGAGTCATCGCAGGCAGGCTGGCACCATCGACGTGCCAACACTGCCTGTCCTGGCGCGTGCTGCCAGTGGAGCAATCTGTATGCTGATGCACTCGGCCCCTGCTAAGACGCCTCTCCTGTAGGAACCCATGCCTCTCCGCTCTCGGTGATCTCATCCCCCAATTAAAGAGCTTTGCTCAGTCCTCTGAGCCGGAATCGCCATACAAATTCATGGGGCGCCCCAGCACGAGGTCTTCCTTGTCCTCCGCGCGAGCAGACAATGGTGGACGCGTGCAGGACAAGAAAAACCACGCATGGGCCGAGTAGTCGACTCCATTTTCTCCGCATTGTAACCCGGCCCTTGGCTGGCAGTGTTCGCGGAAAGGGGGAGGATGCCAGTATTTACTATGGCGCGTCAGCGCTTTTCAGTCGTGAATGTCCGCACAGACTCGAGATGGGATTCCTAATTGCTGCATGTATGGGTCAACAAGGCAACTGCAATATCACCAGGGAGTGACTGAGATGAACTCAGCGAAGCACCGTGTCCAGACTAGCCCTGGAACATCTTTCAGAATAGATGCATCTCTCCACGCTGACAACGGGACCCTCCATGTCGGGAGCACTCGGGGTCAGGGCTCACACCCTCGATACGCCATGAAGCGAGGACACGACAGGGAGGGATAAGTTACTGCAAATAGAATCCCATCACTTGTGGCCCGTTCGCCCTGTCTGGGGCAACCCAATCTACAAATGGCCGGGATTTTCCATTACAGACGGGGAAAGGTTGACGACTGACTCCAACATTTTTGATTTTGCAGGAAACGCCATCCCCAGCGTTGTTACTCATCCGCAGTTTTTCCATCCAAAAGCGACTCCTCGCCAGACGAGCAACGTGTATTTATAGTCGGCACTCCCCGAGGAAATCGAATGAAAATGAATCAAATGGTCAAGTTGACCGACTGGCTTGTATCATCCTCTGATTCACAAACAACACGTGACAGCTTCTGAATTCCTGTTTGCCTGCATCTCGGTAAAGAACAAAACATTAATAGAATACGAAGGCAAATTTCAAAACGAGGTAGAAAAAAATCCTCAAATATGGCATCAAGACAGAGAAAAACGATATCACTGATTAATTCAAAAGGCACAAGACAATAACAGTATTGATGTGAATACGCAGATTACAGTGCATCCGTTATCTGAGCACATCAAACGAGGTAAATTAATATATTTTAAATATATAAAAACACATTCAACATGGCAGGCGTAAACACGGCCACGATGAAGACCTCTTGGGGACGAAATTACAGCAATCCTTCAACAGTAAAATCATTTTGAGTCCTTCCTCTCAATACTGCATTCTCCCGAGACATTCGTCATATGAAACACTTTGCTAGAATTCTCGCTGTAGAATAAATCAATTCGAGCAGCACTCTCTTCTTTCAACTCTACATGCGACGCAAAATGCCTCTCCTCGTGTCAGTCAATAAACCCATTCTCTTTCATTGTGTCTACGTGTGAAACAAAGGACAAAATAATCTCTTGGCGTTGCATGGTCATTTTTTTTTGCAGTTCTTCTCATTTTATTTCATTATTCATAGGAGTTTTCCCCCTACTTAATATTCTTTTTCTTCTAATATTTTCTTATTCCAAAAACATCCTGACTCCAGTTTTCCATGTGCAAAGTGTTTGCTCGAGGAAACACTTTAGTACAAACTTGCCAACATGGCTAGTCCTGTAAGATAAGTAGCTGAGACCATTCATCAAAACCAGCAGGCAATGACAGCCAGGGACGTCTGGCTGGCTGTGCTGTGCAGATCTGTGAGGCCAGACGTGTTGGCGCCCGAGCAGGATAAAGTCCTATGGGAATCCACTTGGGTCTCCTTTCCTTTCTCTCCTCAACTCTGCCAATATGTGTTGACCTGATAATCCATCCATTTGTTTCGGTAATTCAGCAAAATTCAGAGGGAGGTAAAATATAATGCAGAGTAGTCATTGTTCCCCTATTCAAGTAAGCAGGACAGTTTGGCACAATAAATTATACTAGGGATATATGAAACATTTCTCCCTTATCTCTGAGTCTTTTTTTCCCTGTCACAGCCTCTAACTTACTGTCTGGCGTTGTGACCTCTGTCCATACGGTTGTCTGCACATCCAGCTGTTATCAATCTGTTCGTCTATACCTCTCTCTCTCTCATGTCTGTGGCATACAGGCTCAGTGGACACGATGGGCTCTTACAGTGTGCAAATATAGCATAGCTTTCTTCTCTTTCAACATGTCTGATAAGCTCTCTATAGGTACTTTCTCCACCAAACGTCTTACGGCTATTTATGTCAACGAAAGCAGATACGCGAAAGTGGTGTCCTGGATTAAAGGGGAGAGAGAGAGAGAGAGAGAGAGAGAGAGAGAGAGAGAGAGAGAGAGAGAAAGAGAGAGAGAGAGCGAGAGAGAGAGAGAGCGAGAGAGAGAGAGAGACAGAGAGAGCGAGAGAGAGAGCGAGAGACAGAGAGAGCGAGAGAGAGAGACAGAGACAGAGAGAGAGAGACAGAGATACAGAGACAGACACACACACACAGACACAGGCACACACACAGAGAGAGAGAGAGAGAGAGAGAGAGAGAGAGAGAGAGAGAGAGAGAGAGAGTGAGAGACACAGAGAGACACAGAGAGACAAACAGAGACAGTGAGAAACAGTGACAGTCAGAGACAGACAGTGACACAGAGAGAGATGCAGCCATTGCAGCGCGTGCATTCATATCCATGCTGCACGCAATGCACACGGAGAGAATTCACGGACAGCACGTGCACAAATTGAGGCAGAGCAAGTGCACGGGGCTGCCATGCATGTAGTGGCGAGGGAGCCCACAGCATCGGCAGCCCTGCCACCAGAAATCAATACAAGGCATGCTTGCTTTGACGCTCATTCACGTCGCAATCCCATTAAAAAAAATCATTGCGCTCGCACGCATGCGCGCGCGCGCACACACACACTAACACGAAGACAGACAGACAGACAGACAGACAGACAGACAGACAGACAGACAGACAGACAGACAGACAGACAGACAGACAGACAGACAGACAGACAGACAGACAGACAGACGGACGGACGGACGGACGGACGGACGGACGGGCGGGCGGGCTCGTGGGCGACCGGGCGGACGGGCAGGCGGACGGGCAGGCAGGCAGACGTACAAGTATGCACAGACAGACAGAGACAGACAGAGACAGACAGACAGACAGACAGACAGACAGACAGGCAGGCAGGCAGGCATACACATACATGCAAATACACACAGACACACACAGACAGATAAAAAGAGAATGAGACAGAAACTAAGCAGAGACATAGGGAGAGACGGGCGAACATTGCAAGGGCAGCGTGCAGGATGCATTTCAACGAGCGACAATGAGTGAACTGCACTGGCAGCACTACTTCATTTGTGTGTCATGGCTGTCATTGCCAGCAATATTCACGAACGCCATCTGAGACGATGTGAGTAGGCATTGTATGAAACACCTCGCTTTCTTCACACTTCTACCCAAGCCAACTTTTATCTCCTGAGGAAACCCGTACTACAAAGAAATCACATACCTCACGGTCACCCGAGGTCAGAGGGCCTCAGGTCCCTTGAGCTCAGGAGAGGAAAGACTCAGAGTATTGTGCAATCAGGGAGCCAAGCTGCAGGCTTAGAGGAATCGATTCTTCCATCGGGACTACGCCCCATTAGAACAACACTCTGACACGGCTGGGTTGCTACCTGAGGGAGGCTGACAGGGTCTCGTGATGACGCAAGCAGTTCCCTTGGCAACAAACCCGACAGCATCATCTGCAACAAAGCCAGACCGGGTCCAGTCATGGTTGGTCGACATCTGGGGTGGCTGGCTGTTTTGCAAAACTGTGTAGAGAGGTGCAGAACGTTCGTCACGGGTGAGCGGCCACGCAGAAGTTAGGTGAGGCCGGATAAGTTGGCATGACAGCAGCAGCACCCAGGACAAAAGGGCCAACCTGGACCTAAATCTCTGCTCTGCACACCCCCGAGGCTGGCAAGCCCCCAGCAGGCAGGCTGGGAATCAGAGCTTTCCAACCAAGTCCCACTGCAGCACTATTGACAGCGCATCGATCCGCACGTGCACTGACGCATTGCCCGTCACCGGCTCTCCCTTTGGACCACGGGTTGAGTCCGTCAACAGAAGAAACAAAAACCTTTCTGTGAATCCCCATGATTAGGTTGTCTGTTTGGGTTCATAGTGTGCCATACTGCTCCCGCATTGTTGTTATGTGTGGACAGCATTTTTGTCGGGACAATCGAAGTCCATCCCTACACCCATTACTTTCTTTGAGGTTAACACTGAAGAACAAAAACATTCAGCTCCCGTAGTAGAGTCTCACAATGTTCAAGCATTCAGTGACAAGGAAACGGCGAAACGTTAGGGTTGCAGTTTCACGGTGACAGCTCGTTCCAAACAGGAAGAGACCGAACACAAAAAACCCTCACACAACCCGACCCGTAAATTCCATTCTTCGGATAGAGCAGATGAAAAGAAAGAACCTGAACAAAGCGGAAAAAGGCGCGTCGTCTTTCTAATTACAAGAGGCATTTTCTTCATTAAACAAGAAGGGCAAAGCCCATACGACTCACATGCTTGACATTGACCTTTATATGACCTTGACCTTCAGGTGACCTTCAAGGTCAAGGTCAAACAACTAAACCTACCAATGACATCATACACAAAGAAATGCTTTACACATTTTCCCTACCAAAATACATGTGACCTTGACCCAAGGTCAAGGTCATCCAAGGTCATGCAACACAAAGCTCTTAATTCAAGACATAGGAAGCACAATGGTGCTTATTGGCACTTTCTACCATGAGATATAGTCACTTTTAGTGGTTCACTACCCCATTTTGGTCACATTTCATAAGGGTCAAAGTGACCTTGACCTTGATGATATGTGACCAAATGTGTCTCATGATGAAAGTATAACATGTGCCCCACATAATTATTAAGTTTGAAACAGTTATCTGCCATAGTTCAGGGTCAAGGTCACTTCAAAATATGTATACGATCCAACTTTGAAGAGCTCCTGTGACCTTGACCTTGAAGCAAGGTCAACCAAACTGGTATCAATAGATAGGGCTTGCTTTGACCTATATACCACTTGTAGCTGAGGTCGCCATTCTCAATAACGTGGGAGAAAATTGGGAAAATGTGAAAAATGACTGTTTTTGAGACCACATTTATGGCTCTTGTGACCTTGACCTTGAAGCAAGGTCAAGTCACTATGTATGTTTTTTGAGGCCTTGTCATCATACACCATCATGCCACATTTGGTGTTGATAGACTTAATAGTCTCCGAGAAAAATCCAACGTTTAAGTTTTTTACGGACGGACGCCCGCCCGCCCGGACGGACGCCCGGACGGACGGACGACACGGCTCAGTACATAGACTCACTTTTGCTTCGCATGTGAGTCAAAAAGGGCAAAGAAAAGATAAAAGGGGGCAAAACTTAAAAAGGGAAAGAATACGACCTCCAAGAACAGACGCCTACAGATGTGGGAGTAAGGAGAGAGCCAGAGCAGGCTTGTTCTGTTGTCTGACATTTCCCCTCCCAGGTCTTCACCCAAGGAAGACACTGCCAGGAAGACAGGAAACGATCAATTCCCAGCCCCCACTCACTGCACATTTCAACTTTTGACCCGACCTTTTCCGCCAACGTTTTTTTTTTCCTGGTCGTCTTCGACACTCTAAAGTGACTTTGAAGGGCCGACAAGGCGACCTAGTTGGGCCATCTTCTCAGACGAGAGAACTCGAGGTGCCCACTCTTCGCGCCTTCGGGCTCAATGCCTTCCGAATGGAGCCCCGGCACACAACACGAGAGGGAGCCAGACCTGGCACACACATGCAGACATCACACACCACTGCAGTGAGGTCAAGAGACATATTCCTTTGTCTTCCATTGGTGTCTGCCTCCCTCCCTCCTTCTGTCCACTTCCACACATCAGGTGAAGCCTGGAGTAACATTGAGGTCCGGCCAACGAGGTCGAAGTTAATGCGCTTTCCCCATCCCCACCCCATTCCTCTCTATTTCACTATTTGCACGCACTTGACGAATTGACTGTCCCCAGCAGGCCTGATACATCTTCAACAGATTGTCGAGCCAATCGATCTCTCAAATCCCGCCTCAATCGCGTGCCTATTGATTTATTTACCTACTCCTTCATTAATTACGAATCGGGGTAAAAATAGAAACCCAGTCGTGCGGTCGGTTGGTTTAATTGATCTACGCATAGATTGAGACGTGTTGAGGGCGAGGGAATCTGATCGGGTCTGTACCCTTGTTGACACGCATGGCGAGGCTCTATGAAGTTCCCCTTTCAAGGGACAGAAGCACGGGCGGTCGATGAAGGGCGCCCAGCTTTTCCTTTCTCTCTGGAGAGAAAGCGGATAGCTGGCTGGCAGCCACTGTCGGGTCGGGGCACTCAAGGGAACCAAGATGCCAGGGGTCTGGCGCACTCACCGACCTGCTGCACAATACAAAAAGTGCACGTGCTGCACTCAAAGATGCAAAGGATCCATCATGCATTGCACGTGAAAGCGATGCAGTGCGTTTTCAGCCTTCGAACTTTAGAAGCATTAGCCTGGTTCAGAAGTGGTCTTTGTCAAGTGGGACCCAGCGCCACAAAATGAGTGATAAGTCGCGCGGACAAAACTGAAGGGGCAGCTTTTTTTAAATAGAGGTATAGGTCAATGTGGTGCATTTTGAGTTTTCGCCATTGATGTCTATTAACATTGATCATCGAAACAAAGGATGCAAAAAGTCTAATTAGAATGAGGCATTTCTGAGATATCATAGATAGCTATGTACAGTTAAGAATTATTTACAGCACTTTTCGGATAAAAGTTGATTGTTGCTTTGCAGAGGTAGTTTGATGCCTTCAGTTGCAGTATGCCAAGTTTCATGCTTATTAACGTATGGTTACTATGGTAAATAAAGAGTATTTTGTCCCTATACTTTGACGTCGTTTATCTCAGAATTCACGTGTTACTACCCTCTTACTGCAAATGGCCATAACTTCCTTCTTAATAGAGGTAGAAGAATGATTTTGGTATCAATACAAAGCTCTGTTACTGAGCTTTAATTTGATACTAAAATCTCAAAATATGGAGAAAAAACCCGACTTATCACTCATTTTGCGGTGCTTGGTAAAAATTTTGTTTCAAAATGCTATAACATCGATGTTTGCATAATTTTGGTTTTTGTACCACAAGACAAACAATAGGAAACAGATAAGAGAGATGTTCACCTTGATAAAAAAGTTTGAGAATGAAACAAAACAAAACAAAACCGCAGTAATGTTACGAAACGTTGTTTACGCGCAGGCAAATTGTTGCTATGGCATTTACAAAAGAAAAATTAAATTCGAGGACAAGCAACTACTTTGTCGCGTGGGTAAAGTATCTCAACATTCTGCATGCTTTTTCGAAAAATCTTCAAAGAAAATTGTTTCAAAGCTGTACTTTTAAATAATCTGTATAATGTAAGAGGACATCAGTTAGTTTCCATTTTAAATCTGTTTAAAGTCTCCCTTTTCAACAGAACACAAAACGCTAAGAAGACATTGCAGCAACTTCTTGCTGCTGACGCAAGTCCCCACATGATGATTAAAGGCTCTTTCTTCCATGAAAGGCGAGTGAGCTGAACGCACTTTCTGCAGGGCCCGCCCCATAGTTCTTTTCTTGAGGCTGCAGACCAATTCTGCTTTCAGACGAAACACTTGACGCCGGCTCGACACTGGCACAAAATCAATTCTGGAATAACAACGGAACTTCCTTCTTATGGCCGCACCATCGCAGCCATGTCAACATCCCTGTACCGTCCTGCTTCCCTCAGTCTTCGTGAGTGGCGAACTCAGGTCTCGTTCCCAGTGCAGGAATGAAGCCCTACAGAGCGTCAGAACTGATGGTGTCGTCAATGGCAACAGTGGTGAATCGCACCTGAGCCCTAAAACTACACAGGCAATGCAGTCGAAGCTCTCCGAAGCACTTGTCACTGTGGCAACCACGGGGACACAGGAAGCGACCCAAATGGAACAGAGAAGCCAGAGCGAGTTGAAGCCAGTTTCTTGGTCACTACACTTACATCTGCGCTTCTACACAAAAAAGATTAAGAAGGAAGATAGATAGATAGATAGATAGATAGATAGATAGATAGATAGATAGATAGATAGATAGATAGATAGATAGATAGATAGATAGATAGATAGATAGATAGATAGATAGATAGATAGATAGATAGATAGATAGATAGATAGATAGATAGATAGATAGATAGATAGATAGATAGATAGATAGATAGATAGATATAGAGAGTGAAAGAGAGAGAAAGAGAGAGAGAGAGAGAGAGAGAGAGAGAGAGAGAGAGGGAAGGAAGGAAGGAAAAACCCGTCAGTTTGGAATACAGGGGAGGAGGTTATCTTCCACCATGCCATTAACGAAAGATAATGCCACACACTTTCAACGTAAATGCCACATCATCGGACAGAGCGAACTTTTACTTCTTCCAGCGACTCCACAGCTTTTTGCGGCACCGAATACAACAGCATGAAGTTGTGCGAGTTAAAAAAATTCAATCCGCATGAATGTTTTAAGAAGAACTATCGGCATTATGCATTCAACTCGGCTCTACATGTACGTGCACGCTAGAAGACTAGCATAAGCCAATAACTACAACGTCACATAAAAGCGTTTTTCGATTCTAACATCTGCTAAATACTAAAGGTTCAACGACAATGCCCAAGGGACTGTCCTATCAGACTGTCTTCTTTGTTTTTCACCTCATATAAACCCGTCTGGCGATCAGCTTTGGAGCTGAATAAAGCAATGAACTGTCTACCATTCCAGACAACCATATATTTCAGTCGTTTCGTGACAGCAAGGGAAGAAAAAATGTCAACCTGTTTTTACTAACTCTCCATTACCATTTTTCTTCGACCCACTCGAGGGCAGTGCTGTCGTGGAAGAAAACGCCACAAAAAAACCAAGACTGTCTTTTTCTCACGTGATGCGTCCCAAACATACACAGCCAGAAAGACTGCACCGACTGGTGATGACGTTCGTTTAAGTCCAGGCCTTCTGAGAGTGGTCTTTTGTGATCAGTTCAGTTCTGTTCAGTCTCTTAACCCTGAGATGGGTTGTTGAGGCATCACTGATAACATTCGGATAATCTTCCTCCATTAATATCTATCCTCTGTGGCTCTCTGTGAGTCAGCAAAGGTCAAGTCTGTCCACTCTTTGATGTTGTCTTCCCACCTCTTTCTCTGCCTGCCTCTCCTTCTCCCACCTGGTACGGTACCTTGCAGGATGGTCTTGGCCAGCCCACTGCCTTTTGTGATGCTATCTGGCCATTCTTGACCAGCCTCTGCCGTGCGTAATTGCCTAACGTAGCAAGGGTTGTACATCTGACCCCAGAGGAGGATCGGTCTGTATCCAGTTCAGCAGTTAGCCACCGCCTAAGGCGTCCTGTACGACTTTTGATGGGGTACGGGAACTCGGAGTTTTGCTGCTTCCTGTTTCACTCAAAAAGGAAGTTGGATTACAGGACTTTGGAAGAAGTCATAAAAGTATCACGACCACCCTTTTTAATATTTACATCCCTAACAACTTACCCTCGTGTTTTCCTTCTCTTCCTTATTTCATATGGATATTTGACTAGATTGTATCCGCTCATAGTTAAACGAGAGAAGAAACACATATCAACTGAATAATTATCGATGAAAAATCTCCATTAAAACTAAGAAAGGAGAGAAAAGAGGTGGTGGAGGAGGAGGAAGAGGAGGAGGAGGAAGAGGAGGAGGAGGAAGAGGAAGAGGAGAAGGAGGAAGAGGAGAAGGAGCAGGGAGAAGGAAGATCAAGGAGGAGGAGGAGCAGGGAGGAGGAAGAGCAGGGAGGAGGAAGAGCAGGGAGGAGGAAGAGCAGGGAGGAGGAGCAGGGAGGAGGAGCAGGGAGGAGGAGCAGGGAGGAGGAGCAGGGAGAAGGGGGAGCAGAGAGGAGGAGGAGGAGGAGGAGGAGGAGGAGGAGGAGGAGGAGGAGGAGGAGGAGGAGGAGAAAGAGGAGGAGAGAAGAGGAGGAGAAAGAGGAGGAGAAAGAGGAGGAGAAATAGGAGGAGGAAGAGGAGGAGGAAGAGGGGGAGGAGAGAGAGGAGGGGGATGGGGAGGAGGAGAATGAGAAGGAGGACGAAGAGGGGGAAGAGAAGGAGGAGGAGGAGGAGGTGGAGGAGGAGGAGGAGGAGGAGGAGGAGGAGGAGGAGGAGGAGGAGGAGGAGGACAAAGAGGAGAAGGAGAAAGAGGAGGAGAAAGAGGAGGAGGAAGAGGGGGAGGAGAGAGAGGAGGAGGATGGGGAGGAGGAGAATGAGAAGGAGGACAAAGAGGGGGAAGAGAAGGAGGAGGAGGAGGTGGAGGAGGTGGAGGAGGAGGAGGAGGAGGAGGAGGAGGAGGAGGAGGAGGAGGAGGAGGAGGAGGAGGAGGAGGACGAGGAGGAGGAGGAGGACGAGGAGGAGGAGGAGGACGAGGAGGAGGAGGAGGACAAGGAGGAGGACGAGGAGGTAGAGGACGAGGACGAGGAGGACGAGGACAAGGACGAGGACGAGGAAGAGGAGGAGGAGGAGGAGGAGGAAGAGGAGGAGGAGGAGGAGGAGGAGGAGGAGGAGGAGGAGGAGGAGAAGACGAAGGAGGAGGAGGAAGGAGAAGACGAGGAGGAGGAGGAGAAGGAGGAGGAGGAGGAGGAGAGGAAGGAGAGGAAGGAGGAGGAGGAGGAGGAGACGCGAGGAGGAGGAGGAGAAGGAGGAGGAGGAGGAAGGAGGAGGAGGAGGAGGAGGAGGAGGAGGAGGAGGAGGAGGAGGAGGAGGACGAGGAGGAGGAGGACGAGGAGGAAGACAAGGACGAGGAGGAGGACGAGGACGAGGAGGACGAGGACGAGGAGGAGGACGAGGAGGAAGACGTGGAAGAGGACGAGGAGGAGGACAAGGAGGAGAACGACGACGAGGAGGAGGAGGAGGAGGAGGAGGAGGAGGAAGAGGAGGAGGAGGAGGACGACGAGGAGGACGAGGACGAGGACGAGGTCGAGGACGAGGACGACGAGGACGAGGACGAGGACGACGAGAAGGAGGAGGAGGAGGAGGAGGAGGAGAACGAGGAGGAGGAGGAGGAGGAGGAGGAGGAGGAGGAGGAGGAAGAGGAGGAGGAGGAGGAGGAGGAGGAGGAGGAGGAGGAGGAGGAGGAGGAGGAGGTGGAGGAGGAGGAGGAGGAGGAGGAGGAGGAGGACGAGGAGGAGAAGAAGGAGGAGGAGGAGGAGGAGGAGGAGGAGGAGGAGGAGGAGGAGGAGGAGGAGGACGAGGACGAGGACGAGGAGAAGGAGGTGGAGGACGAGGACGAGGACGAGGACGAGGAGGACGAGGAAGATGACGAGGACGAGGAGGAGAAAGAAGAAATAAGTAAAAGAAAAACACACAAGTAAAGATGGAAAATTTTCTCTCACACAGTCAACAAACAATCTCCTTTTCACAGATAGGTCACATTCTTAAAAGGGACGACCATAGCACTTTTCCTTCCCTCCAGAAAAAGTTTCTTGCACGCCTCCGGATACGGTGTGGAGACGCCTCAGGGAGCCGTGAATGCCCAATGCATGGCAATGGGACGGGGAGAGGTGACGAGAGGGCAGGCAATGAACGGACGCAAATCGCCCTCACGAAGCCAGGACAAGAGTCCAGCCCAGGGAAACGAATAAAAACAAGAAAAGCCCGAAAGAGACGCCTCCATTGTGCTGCTCAATTCCACGTCTCCATATTCATAGCACCATTTCCAGCAGGCTACCGGCCCAGACGACCTCTGGTAGAGACCCGGATGCGATGGGGAAAGGGCAGAAGAGTGAGTTGCGACTCTAATCAGGAAGCAGAGGAAAGAAGAATCCAATGGATCTACTGGCAGAACACAGGCAGGACTCGTGAGATTCGAGGTCTACACATTATGGAAAAAGGGAATGTTCACTGGGTTAACAAGGAAATGAGTCGATGCAAGACGAACCTTCTTCAGGGGAAATTAGACATCTTGAAAGATTCCCCAGAGGTTGCCATCATATTAGTCAAAATGAAAAAGTTATATTCTATTCATATCTAAGACAAGAATTTCAGCCAACATATGCCACAGGAAAATTTTCGGCAAACACAGCTGCGAAATTTGACCCAGGATACAATAATGTTGTTTGGCATCCCAGAAAATGCTTAGTATTCAATATCATGTAAGTTGAAGAGGCAGGGTAAGATGCGGCATTCGGGGAAAGTTAGGACAGCGTGGATCCTACAAATGGGATGGCGTCAGGGTGATGGGGGACCGTACCCATGGCTGGAGAAGGCAATATGCAATTCCCTACAGCCCTCCAGGCACGATCGAGAGCTGCGCACGGTGAGTTGGGACCGTCCTTAGTCCAGTCCCACCCGCTCCCCACACGCCTGGGCTGAGCGATGCGTCTGAGACAATATTTGACAGCAGTCTGGTCTGTGTCGGCCAGTGTTTGAGACCCGGATTCCATATCTTCCTACCGGTCTATCTGCATCACAATTTGCCTCTTCATCCACTTGGATGAACCCAGTTGTCCATCTCCCCAACAGAAAACGACCTACTTGCACTCCTGTCTTGGCCCCATTCATCAGATCGAGACAGAGGGGGCAGTGATGGTCTCACAATTTCACGTACCCACCAACTTCCTCAGTCTTTGTCCCCACTACCTCTGGCCAGCCTGAATGGACTCCCTACAGCTTCAACATGTGCACGAAAATCCCATTGTATCTTTCAGGAACTATGAAAATGAATTAACAACCAGCAATTGTCTGCAGGCACCCTCGGTATTGTTAGCAACTCTAAACAATAATGGTAAGTACACATCTGTCTTTGTTTTGGTGAAAGTTGGGAGGTCCGGTGTTCAAGTTTAATGATAACTGAAAGAAATGAACATAAACAATCCTCCTGCAGGCATTGCAAATTTGAAGAAAAAAAATCATTCAAATCAAACACACACAAATTGCATGCAGAAATTAAACGCGTGCAATGCATCTGTTCGAAGGAGCAAGTTGGCAAAAGGACTCCTTGTCCCCTTCTAAGGGTCTAAGATGTTGATCCAGGCCATTGAAATGGCACTGCCCTGCAGCACAAAAGAGGACCGGTGGCAGCCACTACGGGGTCAGTTCTTTGTACCATAGCAGCGCACAGGGGAAGGAAAGAACAAGCTTATTCCAGCGAGAACCTGAGTCCAGACAGTCCTCATCCCACTGGAATTCCCTGCAAGTGCCACCGACTTTAGAGACAATTCTCCCTTCATGGCAAAGGCGCTGCCTCCTCCCACAGTCCAGCAACGCCATTCATCAGGGCAAGAGGAAGATAGGGTCAGGAGTCCTCATCGATGACCCCGCTCCAAAGGGATTCTCGCCCTTTGGATCAGCTGTCCAACCCAGGACACCAGAAGCCACTGCCATTTGCACAAGGGCTCGCAAGGGGATCTCGCCCCGCTTCTCCGTGGCTCATCCAGGCCAGTGTGGAACATTACTATCGGGTATTGTCAACCCCTGATATTTGTGGCGTGGTGTTGACATCCCGTGTTGAAGGACCGCCCAATCCCCCAGCCCGAAGATCGACCATCACTGAGGTCAACTCATCATGCGCTGGCATTTCAGCAGGCGAGGCCTGGCCCTATTGTAGGGCCCCAGGGAACAAAGCGAGGGGCCGGTTGGGAGGAGAGCATTAATCTCACGCCAAAATATCAATTAGCTGAGCACAAAGCAAAAAACATGATAGGGACCCCAAAGGCAAACAGCACTTTTTTTTCTCCTGATGACGATGCACGACCGTGGTGTAGTGGGGGCAACTGGGACATCGAAGAATGCTTCCATAATCAGGTGGATTGGACAGAAGGAGAGATCTTCTATGCTGTGCCAATAGAAAACAATGGCGGATAATATTGATGGCACCTGCTACAGCAATGTCAACCCCCCACCCCCTCCTAACTCCTCTCCCTGATTTTTTGCCATCCACGCAGCACCACTCATCCTGCTCCCTCGTGGAACCCCCTTCACTATTTTCCTCTCTCGCCTCCTCCTCCCATCAGCAATTACCTCCCCTTCCTCTGGTCCCAGTCCTGTTGACCCCCATCTCACTTTTCGATGCATGACTACGTCAAATATTTCATCCATAAATACTTTGTGCAAAGAGTGTTTTGTTGCAAGTGTGAGGAGATAATTCCTCGGCGCGCATTCATCACTGGCGAGCTTTATTAGCAAGTCAAAGTACCGCCCGTCCATGCGTTTACCCGACGCAGACATCCGTCATAGTCCACATGTCCACGTCTTGCGTCAGCGCTGCAAAGCGGGGTGTAGGACTCGTATGAATACCCAAGTAAGCGCACCATGAATATGCGACTCTGAGATACCATCCAAGTCGACGTGAACAGATCGCCCATCATCACTCGAAGGCTACCGCCAAGATGGACTGAGTAGGGTTCTCCAGCAATCAGGGGGCGATCTGTCCTGGCCCATGCATTCTGCATGCTGTGGCGGGTCTGCACCGCCAATATGCAGCTCTGCACTCAACACTCTGCAGCTCTGCACTTTGGCATTCAGCCACATCAAAGGAAGGTGGCACCACTGCTCCATCCAATCATCAATCGGGTCATCATGACCTTCCACCTCTGACCCCTTCCAGTGCTTGCTTCTCTGCCCTCGTTTGGATGAGCAAGAAAAAAGAGCCGACAAATGAAAATGGAAGTTTAATAGATCGATCAATACGAGAGAGAGAGAGAGAGAGAGAGAGAGAGAGAGAGAGAGAGAGAGAGAGAGAGAGAGAGAGAGAGAGAGAGAGAGAGAGAGAGTATTGTAATCAAGCTGATTATTCATAAGCTGTGCTGAAAAGCACGCTATACACTGAAAAAATAAACAGTTCTACGGGCAAAGATGGATAAAATCCAGGAAAGCATGAGATGGTTGTTTCTCACGTAAGTATACCTCCATCCCACCACCACCATCCTCAATCCCCGCACCCCACCCCACCCCAACCCCCATCCCACCTCCCAAAAAAAGAAACCCCCAACTTTCATCTCCAAGTTAATCATGCATGGAAACGCGAAGTTCAATAACTCAAATCAAGCAGAATATAATACAGAGTCAAGGAAAGAGACGGGAGAGACTAAATGAGAAAAAGGCATGCTAGGGGAGTGGCATTAAAAGACACACGCCCGTTTTTCATCGGAATTCTTCTGGAAGGTCACAGTGACGTCACAAGCCTGGATGACCTGCACATGCAGGACGCTGTGCACCAGGGAGCGGGCAGGGCGGTCACGTGACCCAGCAAGGATGACTCAACAGGACGTAGGCCCGGGGCCCCTTTGCTCCAAGACCGTTCAGGGCCAGGCATGAAGAAACATCATGTCCAGGCGATGCCAACAGTCTCTGAGGCCTGGGCTGCCACTTGATGACGCTGCGGACCTAATGACTCACCACTCTCCGACCCACTGCGGCTCGGCTTCACAGAGAATGCCTAACGAACAAAGAATGGAGAGAAATCAAGGCAGCTATCGCGCTTTTTTTACGACCGGCCCGGCCCGCTCTCCAATAAAACTGATTGATATCTGCAAAGGGAGCTGACGTCCCGAGTCCACTCGAGGCAGTCACGCAGGCAGCGGCTGCGTCCCCTTTCAACACGGTAGGTTTTCCCCTCCATCTGGGACAAAGTTTTTGTAGGGGACGTTTAAGCTCCTTCACGTTCGCTCGTCGTCGACACCTCGTTTTGCATTGGGCAGTGCTTTGGAGACACGCATGCTGTATGAACGCAAACGAGACAGCTTGAGATTTGGCTAATGAGCGAGTGAAAGTTCACTATTTTTTAATGCGGGCAGTGCGGTCTTCTGATGACATGAATTGAACTATCAATGCAGAGGACACTCAAAGGATTTGAATTATACATTCTTTTCCTTTTCATTCTTCCACAGCGCTCCATCGGCTGATACCTTAAGTAGCCATCGTTTCAACATCATAAACGTTAATGGTTTCTTTTGAGAACTCTGTCAAAAGCGTTTTCCTCGAGCTAAAGTCGTCTCGTAATCCTCGCTTTGGCTGACATTTTAGTCTCTTTCTCCAACAGTGTGCGTCTAATTATAATTTACATTTCCAACACTAGTATCCAACAAGTTACACACCTAGTCTTACAGCAATTAAAACAAGCACAGTCAGTTCTTTTTTCACCTCAAACTAATTTTACAGTGCGACAATCACAGATCGTCAGCTCTCGACGATCATCTGATTAAAATTTCATTTTTCACAGAGACGGCTATGAATTCGAATGTGTATGTGTGTGCATGTGCGTGTGTGCATGCGTAAGTGCGTGTGTGCATGCATGCGTGCGTGCGTGCGTGCGTGTGTGTGTGTGTGTGTGAACTTGAGGAACAATGTGACCCTCTCCCCAACAGTTGTCAGAAGAGACAGAGTGAAAACGACACTGGGGGAAGAAGGGATGCAGGTGGCAGTGACAGGGACACGCATCTGCCAGTGGGACGGACCCAAGCTGCAAAAGGGGCCCAATTTTGTCCACCCCTGGAAAGAGGGGACGGAGGATGCTGGATTAATAGGGACAGGTGCTGGGGGGGAGGGGGTAGGGAGGAGGAGGAGGAGGAGGAGGAGGAGGAGGAGGAGGAGGAGGAGGAAGGGAAATGGGGAGTGAAGGCAGGTGGTCACAAAGTCACCATGTCATCTGTGCTCTACGGACAGGGACAGGACAGCGACCTTTCAGTCGCCACAGGACAGCATGGACTTATTCATGCCGCGGCCATGTTAGTTTCAAAGCGAGGTCTTCAGGCACACGGTTTCAGCTTCACTCGTATTCCAAGTCACAGAGACTACCGATAGCACATATGTTTTGCAACAGCCTACGTATCACGAGTTTTCAACAGAAACGCACAGCGTCTCCCTGTGCGTTTCACAGGAAGCGAACTAGTAGAGAACTCGCGGATGGACTCGCTTTCATGATAAACACACACACACACACACACACACACACACACACACACACACACACACACACACACACACACACACACACACCGATAACAATTAATCGTAATCAACGGCCTTGAATGGTCTACAAAGGCCGACAAACCGTAGAAATTACATTCAGTATTGATTGGTTCATTCAACGGGAACGATGTGTTTGTGTCCAGTGGAAGGTGAATCGTGATACCGATTCCGACTAATTCCACTAGTGTCAATCCGACCCCGGCAACCACCCTCTTTTATTGTACGTGTGTCCAGCGTGTGTGAGCGCAGACGTTACGGCGTTTGCAATGATGAGTTGATGATTACAAGTTTACGGATGCTTTACACACATAAAAAATATGTACTCTCGTATAAAAGCTTATAAGCTTACATGAAATTGACAATCCAGACACTGTAAGTGTGAATCACTCGTCAAATTTCCCTAAGATAACGGAACCACGTGTTTAAAGCTTCAAACACGATGGAGTTCTGAAGCCGAGGAGATAGGGCGTTTGATCTGCAGTTCCTCGAAGCTAATGGATGCGGTATTCGAATCTGCACATATTTTAGAATTGCATCCTTGGGCAAGGTGCTTCACCCACATTGCCTCTCCTACTGGGGAGTAAAACCGGTCACTGGGCGTTGCACGGCGGCAACCGGGTTGATTGTTCCTCCAAGAAAATTAAATTCATCAAAACGGACAACAATAAAGATATTATTATTATCATGAACACTGATGAATCACTGACTACATGTATGCTGTGTTGCTACATCCTGCATACACGCCTTCATATTAAGTCCGACATCAAGACAAATCTTCGGTATCCAGGATTTGTTTTGGGTATACCTTCATCCTTTGGAATAGAAAGAAACGATGAAAACTGATCAAATTCACACCTTGCATCATTCGTGCACACAGCAGTGTCTAGTACTGGCAGCCATTCGTTATGTGCTCACCTCGTTCTCAGTTGAAAACATGGCTGCCGTGAATAAGGTCCATTAGCATACTTGCCGAATGTTTTCAAACCTTTACGAATCCTCTGGTCAGAAAACGAAAGTGCATTGAACGTTCTTCATATGAACAACTGAGCACGTTGACAAAATAGTTCTGTCTACACTGCTAATTCATAGATGTCACGAACTGTTTACGTAATTATTTTTGGTCTCGCACGCCATGACATTCTGATCTTGAAGAACTTCTGGTGGTCTTTCTTGGTGGTCGAAGTTTTCTCTCTCTTCCTTCGGTCTGTCTTGAAGCTAAGACAGATCTGGACAAACTGCACAGGACAGACAGAAAATGTTTAGCACCTTTGGCGGTAAAACGATGGAGAGATACACACAGGCTCTGGTTTAATGAAGGTTTAATGAAGGCATAGCCCCTCCTCACCAGTGATTTTTGTTTTTTCTTCAGGAATCTGGCCGTCCATCTTTTACACACGACTTGTTTTAAAATCTTTATCTCAGCACTTGTCATGCAGCACAGTCAAAGTAATCTGACTGAGCAAAAATGGCTATCCCTAAGAATCTTCATCCTGCGAAGCCATGCGGTTGTTTAAAATAACTTCGGCAGTTGCTTCCCACTGTTTGTTTTGGGAACTAGCACCCAGTCAGACAATTTTGTTTACAATCGTCGACATTCACAAACGATGGTCCGCAGGATCCACCTGGCCTCATAAACGCAGCAGGCAGGAATTTTCCTTCCATGTTGCCTTTTGGCATGCATCTTCAGATACTATTGGCCAATGGCCGAAGGAAAGCGTGAGTGAGGCCAGGTTTTTCATTCCGCGCGGTGGTCGACCTGGGACTTAATGATATCCTTCATCATTTCTTGTTTGGGCAGCTGGGCAGACCGCAGAGTGGGTAGCAGGGGCGCTCTCTTTTCGCTTTTGTTCATGGCACGCATCGCACCCTCCCTACCCAGCAGGCTTGATTCGGGTATAACACTGCGACCCACAGCGAGACGAGATGGACAGCAGTTCGCGGTCTTTTTCTCATGTTGGCTTTGTCTTCCATCCCGTCTGTGAGACTACGTCACAATGACCTCCCTGGGTGTCCACAGCATGATGATGCCATCTCGCAGCCTGCGCAATTCCCCATTCATAACATTTTTCCCCATCGCTTTTTTGGGGGGATATTGTTGTACAGAACGCCAAATTGATTCTTGCCCTATACTATGTGGTGTGATTATGGAGATCGATGTGTAGGTACTTAAAGAAATACACTCACGTACACATGTACACATATGTATCTTTGACAGAGCTTTGCAAGCCCTTTTGTCACTGTTTGCTGAGAAAACACTTAGCGAACGTGCCACTATCTGAATCCACTTAATGCAGTGAATGAGATGATTATGTCAACACGCCCATTAATCAACACAACAAAGAAAACCACAAAGGCAAGTCCTGGCAGGCAACAGGCAGTCATCACAACAAGCAGACACCGAAGAAAAGGTCGGTAGAATTCTGGTGGGGTGACCCCACGGGCTAATCCCGTATTCTCCATTAGCCCCAATGTGGAGTCACCACTGTACCACGAAGACGTTTACCCTGCCTTTAAGGAGCCACAGCCCCCACAGCCCATTCCGATTGGTCCAGCAGCCATGCCTGCCCGCCATTCCCACTGCCACAATGGTCGGTCCTCTCCTGACCTAAACCAATCGCCACTAGTCAATGCTGATGCAGCCACAGTGATTGAAGCATCATGAGCCTTTCTCACTCAGGATGCTAGGGGCAGATGTAGGAAGAAATACAAGTGGACATATGTATGAATGACGTTTACTTAATGGAGATAGTTGGTTTCATATGGTTATTGAAAACTTAGTATACACATATTAATGGGTTTATTTACTCTAAAAGTGTGTTGAGAAAGTGTCGGCAGAGGACATGACCAAAGCGGAAGTTCGAGAAAATGTGTCCACACCATGTTAAAACAGCGATTAAACAAGGTCAAGATTTAATCAGGTACAAGAGTTGGATAGAGGCAATTTACTACAAAGTACCACATTACTAAGAGAAGAATCCCTATTCGACTAGTTTTTTATGCAGCAAAAAGTGAACAGGAGACAGAGAGGTGAAAACAAAATTCTTTAAATATCCTCTGTCACTTCCCCAGGATTTTTTCAATCGAATCCTATTGTGTAGATGTAGGCAAAAGACCAGTAACTATGCATGTAATGCATGCCATAGTCAGTAAGGGCAGCCACGTGAAGAATACCTCGTGGGGGGTTTAGAGAACAACAAACGTGAAATTTCCGAAAAAAGTTACTTAAAAATTGGGGAAGTGGGGTTGGGGGTAGAGGGGAGGGGTGGGTGGGAGAGGGGGTGCACTATGAGGGTGAGCACGGAAGGAGAAAATGATATGCGATGACAGAGGGAATGCTACACGGCACACCAAATCATGTCTTGTTGCATGTCAACATTCAGCCCACCTTGACATGAATACAGGGAACCTTGACTGGACTGCTGGAACAACGTTGAGCAAAGAGAGCCAGAGAGCATGACAGGGCTATTTGAAGAGGGCGAGAGACAAAGATAGTGAGGGAGTTGAGCGGGAAAAGGGTGAGACACACGCCACTGGCAGGACTACAACCAACAACTGCTCAGGATAGGCTATTGCTGGGGCAGGTTCAAGCTGGAACCCGACGCTGCCTTGCATTCCAGTCCTGTCTTGGCAGAACACTTTCTCTCTCAGCATTCATTTCCTTCTAAAGCTGAATCCACACAGGCAATGGAGCAGAAAACACCACAACACAAAGATTAGCAGCTGATACGGGAGTGTGCCATTCTTAAGATTTCAGCTTCATGAAGTCAGTCAAGGTCGAAGCCATGCAGCAGCTCACGATATTTGAGCACTACTCTCGTGGCTTTTCCAGCCAATTCACTGTCTCATGTTTGAAAGCTACCAGAAAGTGGGACTGAAATCCATCAAGATAAAGAAAATGTTGCTTTGCACTTGCATTGTGGGGTTGTGGAGGGAATAAATGGGATGTTGAAACAACTTTTACTAGACGGTTCTTAATAAGTATTCTTGCTCAAATCATTCTCTCTCTCTCTCTCTCTCTCTCTCTCTCTCTCTCTCTCTCTCTCTCTCTCTCCACTCCAAAAAGAAGGCAACTGAAATAGAATTATTGCACGGCAGCCAGCCCGTAAAGGCCGCAGAGGAGTTGTTGGTTTGCACGCAGCAGTGGAAATCAAATCCCAGGGCACGGTCAGCGCACGCAAATCGTTCACGGGATTCAATTGGCCTGGACTGGAAACACGGAGTGATGGGGGACTTTTCCTCAAAGTTGGGAAACTAATCGATACAACGAGGATTGGACTGGACGGGATACATGAAGTGATGAGAGAAATTTACTTCCAGTAAAGAAATTAATTGACGTTCCCGGGATTGGACTGCACTCGATACATGAGGTGATGATCGAAATTTACTTCGAGTTGGGCAATTAATCGATACCAGTGGAAAGCTCATGACCCCCATGATTTCTAATCGCTGCAGGATGCCTAAGAAATATTCCAGGAATCTAAATGGATTATAGTCAGCCTCTGATCACCCATGCGCATCTTGCAAGGCGGCAAAGAAAAGCCTCCCTTGCCCTAATTCCTCCTCCATCTCCATATAAACATACTAGAAACCATCTCACTGATGGCTCCAGCCAGTAGGCTACGTCCAGGGAGCAGTTGAAGACCACTGTACCAGAAGAGCTTTAGGAGAGTGTTGCTGCCGAAACTCAAACCCGCAGAAACATTCAAAGCAGCAGCTTTTCCCAAGGGGTACAGAACCTCACTGGAATGAGCCGCTGCCATAGAGGAATCGCCATCACGCCACACGCCACACACCTCGCACTTCCCCACTTGGCACCTAGGCTGGAGGTGGCAAAAGCGTAGTGGCTTCGGCCATCTCTGTTGGGGCACAGGAAGACAGGTGTTGGGGGGCAGGCGCCAGGACTCCCCACCACAAAGCCCTGACTGACAGCCAGGGCGGCTTGCTGGGCAGGAGAAAACATGAAAGATAGATCGGGCACTCGGGGCGGCATCTAGACGAATGCAAAATTCATTGGCTGCCCTGTCAACACCAGGGCCACACAGCAGCCCACAGGTGAGGGGAGGTTGGCTAGGTGAAAGTCTTCTCTCGCCTGAAAACGAGCGCACTTGCCGCCTCTTCTCACGGCTTTCCAAATCTGCCTGGGGGGTTCGATTTACTTCTTGTGCACCATCTACTCTTCAGTAATGTAAAAACGAGTTATTTATGTAGGAATTTAGTAAAAAACATCATGCGCAATGATTTTATTTCCTTAAAATATTCACATCAAAGAGGTGACCCAATCGAAACCTTTGAAGACGTTGAACCAAAAGTAGATGCAGGCAAAGTATGAGTTGTGTTCAAGCCCCCAGCTAAGAAACTCCTTCCGCTAAACGGCCGGCCTTGAAGTTTCAAGGCTGTGCCTGACATTAAAAAAATTATTTCACCTGATTGTTCCCAGCAGAAAAACATGTGCACAGCCTGCAGAATCATTCCCCAAACAGCTAAAGGCGGTTGTCAGAGGCCAAAGTGGGAAAGCATATTGCAAAATTCGTTCAGACGCCTCAGATTATGAAAAATTCCATAAAGTTTTTCCATAAAGAAATTCTGTTCCGATAACCCATACTTTTCTGTTACCTCATACTATACAAATGGAAACTAAATCCTAATGAACTTTTCAATCCTCAATGAGGTGTCTTGGAACTGAACACGTAAGAAATAATGAAGCTCTCCGTTTCCCTTTCCTACACTAATGTGTACGACATCAGCACTCAGAATCCATATGAATAGGCGTAATTATCCTTTGGATAGACAGTAAAGCCATAAAGACTCCTGGGGTCAATGGAATATCCGGTATCCATTCAAAGGTCATTAAAAACTGGCAGGAATGTTGCAGGCTGTTTCCAAAGTTCCAATGGCCTGTCAATGAATCATCTGGCAGTCACTGATAGATCTGGGCACTCAATAAATTTCATCTTTTCACCTTGGACCATATTGCACAGACTGCTGGTGAATGACAAGACCCCAAGAACGAGAGAGATAGAATGGCTGTAGTGCGTTGCCATTCAAAAATGGAATGCCCCTACAAAACGAGAGGGTGTTTATACGTCGACGTACAGTTAGAGCATTAGAGCATTCTGATGTACACTACGTGTATTGTGATTTGATCAGAGTGTTTCTTTTCAAGAAGGCGCCGTTTTCATACAGGCACATTGAAATCAACTTCATTGGTCGAATCTAAGTTTATCATTTTGCCATGAATATAGAATTAAAATGGGGAATTGCGGATATTTTTGTAATGAATTCTCTAAATGAGTGACCACGCATAACCTTTGCTGAAAGTCTGCGATTGTGTCTGTCTGTCCCTTTGTCCCCCCCCCCTTCTCTCTCTCTCTCTCTCTCTCTCTCTCTCTCTCTCTCTCTCTCTCTCTCTCTCTCTCTCTCCCTCCCTCCCTCCCTCCCTCCCTCCCTCCCTCCCTCCCTCCCTCCCTCCCTTCCTCTCTCTCTATCTCTCCTCCTCTCACGCCCTCCCCCCCTCCAGAAGGGAGCCAACCATTTGTTCATCCATTTGCCTGTGTCTCTGTATCTCTACTTCTCTCTCTCTCTCTCTGTTGGTCTATGCGTGCGCGCGCACGCGTGTGTTTGTGCATGCACGCATGATTGTACATAAATGCATGCCTGCGTGTGAGCGCGCGAGTGTGCGAAAGGAATCTCTTTAAATTAACTATATAAAGAACATTCATTGATTGACATTGGCTTCTCTCATGGTTTTCTTCGTACTGTCACATATCATGTAGAAATGAAACACTCGCTGAAGTTATTAAATAAATAAACAAACAAACAAAGAGTGAAAGAAACATTAAATAATGTAAAGCTTGGTTTTATAGCAATATTTCTTCACAGCTATGTTCATCACACACAAAAATGAGCAAAGCCATACACATATGTGATGCTCGCCATTAGGGAATAAAACACTTCTTACAGTGGCAAAAAAGAGCTCTGTTCAGCTCGAACTTTATTTGTTCCTTCACAACCGTCCATTTGAAGAAAGATCACTTCGCATTTCACAAATAAAACCGAAAGCCTCTCTTATACCAGAGTGTCTCCACATTCATAAACAA